>JADRCH010000120.1:641588-698311 GCA_019843965.1 Rhynchomys soricoides | reverse complement strand
TACTGTGAGGTGCTCATCTCTGGTGCAGTGCTACTGTGAGGTGCTCACATATGAAACACCTACTTCCTGGCTGCCCTAGGCATGATTAGCTTGGACCTAGTCTTCAGCACTACTCCTAAATCCTTGCTAGAATCATTTTTTTTAAGCATTTGTTACCTTAATGATCAGTTACTGTTAAGATTTTCAATACAGAAAAACAGGAAGTGTCCAGCAAACTTACAAATGTTTCTTAACCACTGACCCAACTCAGCTCATTCAGAATCTGATAACGCTAATCCAGGCTATGCTATTGTTTCTCAGCGACAAATTCGCCTTTACCTGAGCTCATCTTACCTGTACCAATGTCTCTAATCACCAAATGACAAATATCCGAGTCTTCAGCAGCATGCATTGGTGCTTGTTTTTTAATTAAGTTAAAGAACCTGATCCTTAAAGACACGTCTCAAATGATTTTTTTTTAATATTTGATGTACCTGAAAAATTCCATGAAAGAGAATCCATATCCATGCTTCTCTGCGATTCCTGCACAAACAACGTTTGCAGATGCTCCGATCAGTGTCCCATTACCTGGAATCAGAAATTAAAAATAAAATAACATCCCAGCTTATCTTGGAAGCTCTTTTCTTCTGTTTAAAGGCTGTGATATGATTAATACAGTCACCAACAAAGTCAATGCTCTGCGGGTGTCTGGAAACAAAACATATTATCAACTGGAAAAGGAATTATCTGTCTGTAAATAGCATGATTCCTTCACAGTTAGCTATCAGTGCTCTATATGATGCTAAAGAGAATTGAGAAGGTCCCTGTTGGAATCAAGTAACATGTATCTTTTAGGGAAAAAATGCAAGCAAAGCTAAGAACCATGGGTAGCAATGTGTGTCCTTTTAAAATCATGTAATGAGACCTCAGACATGGCTCAAACATTTCCTAGGAAATTCTTTCAACAGATGAAGAAGGTCGGAAACACTACATGAAACAATATCGTAGCCTAGTTTTGTTCATTAATGGGCATTTTCTTCACATAAATGGTCTCTTAAATAAGGTTTTTTGTGTGCCCATGTTTTCATAAAAGGACATGCTGTGTACACAGAAACATAAACCTGTCCTCATAGTTTGGATAAAGAACACAATCCAATCAGATTACTCTTTCCGGTCCTTCTCCCCCCTACACACACATGCAGCTATTGGTTCATGAAAAACATAACATGGGCCAGGCCCATGAACCTCTTCTTTCTCCTTAATTGGAGCTATCAGTATTCAAGTGCAAAAACGCAGGCTCCAACTTAGCTCAGGTCTGACATTAGTGCATAAGCAGTAGAGAAAAAGACTCATTCCTCTGAGGCTTAGTGAGCGGATTGTGCTGCTCTGGAGTTGCTATAATGTATGTGCAGGAGAAAATGATGCTTCTGAGACTGGAAACATAAGAATAGAACAGAGAGATGGAAGAATTCCAGTCTCCTCATGAAGAAAACAATGGGAGGGAGACTGAAAAGCTTGTGAGACACCCTGAACATGAATCCAGACTTCTGACTACAGAGCAGTGGTTTTCAACCTGTGGGTCACATTTGGGAGTCGAATGACTCTTTTACAGAGGTTGTTTAAGACCATCAGAAAACACAGATATTTATATTAAAATAGGTAACAGTAGCAAAATTACAGTTTTGAAGTAGCAATGAAAATAACTTTATGGTTAGGGTCACCGCAATGTGAGAAACTGTATTAAAGGCTCACAGCATTAGGAATGTTGAGAACCACTGTGCTAGAGCAACATCAAAGAGAAGCCTAATTAAGGATGTCTAGGGCTCTCTATGGATAGACAAAGAGCATCTGAAGGCTTTGGAACAGATAGCAACATACAAGTCATGGTTTTGTTGGCCTAGACTACCTCCCATGGGTGTTATTCTCAGGTGTACCCAATCTATCGTCTGTCTGTCTGTCTGTCTGTCTGTGTGGTCCAGTTCTGAACCTAGAGACTTGACAAATAAGACTCTTCATCCTTGCCAAATGTGATAATTAGTCTTAATGTCAACCTTCCAGCACCAAAAACCACCTGGGTGATAGGCTTCTGGATGTGTATGGGAGATTGTTACCTAAGGAAGGAAGTCCTTCCCACAATGGGTATCACCATTCCCTGGCTGGGATCCTGGGCTATGTACTGAGAAAGAACAGCTGAGCATTGCATTCATTGCTCACTGATTCCTGACTGCCAATGGAATCTGACCAGATGCTGTATCTTGTGGTTTCTATTGCTGTGATGAAGCACCATGACCAAAAGGAAGTTTGGGAGGAAAGAGTTTGTTTGGCTTATACTTCCATATTAAAGAAAGTCAGGGTAGGAACCTGGAGCTTATGCAGAAACCCTGAATGGGTACTATTTACTGGCTTGCTCCCCATAGCTTGTTCAGCCTTCTTTCTTATAGAACCTAGGATCACCAGACCAGAGGTGGCACCACCCATAAAGGGCTATGTTCTTCCCCATCAATCACTACTTAAGAAAATGGCCTTGCATTTGGGGCGTAGATGTTCAGAAATGATATATCATCTGGTGAGTTTTTCCTTTCATGAGTATAAAGTATCCTTCCCTATTCTTTTTGATTACTTTTGGTTGAAAATATATTTTATTACATATTAGGATGGTTATTCAAGCCTGTTTCTTGGGTTCATTTGCTTGGAAAACCTTTTTCCAGCCCTTCACTCTGAGGTAGTATCTATCTTTGTTGCTGAGTTATATTCCTTGTATGCAGCAAAATGATGGATCCAGTTTATGCATCTACTTTGTTAGCCTGTTGATATTGAGAGATATCAATGACCAATGATTGTTAATTCCTGTTATTCTGATGTTGGTGTGTGTGTGTGTGTTGGTGTGTGTGTGTGTGCGTGCGCACACGCGCGCACTTGTGTATGAGTTGGAGGAAGAACTGAGGGACCCTAAGGGTATATAGACTCTACAGAAGACCAACAGAGTCAACTAAACTGAGTCACTGGGGGCTCCCAGAGACTGGACCACCAACCAAAGACCATACATGGGCTGTACATAGCCCCCCTCCCATATATATATCAGATGTACAGCTTTGTCTTCATATAGGTCTCCAAAAACTGGAGCAGGGGCTGTCCCTGACTATATTGTCTGCCTATAGGTCCTGTTCCCCTAACTGGGCTGCCTTATCTGGCCTCAGTGAATAAGATGTGCCTAGTCCTGCAGAGACTTGATGTACCAAGGTGGATTGGTAACCAGGGAATCCTCCTTATATTCAGAAGAGAAAGGGAAGGGTTTGGGAAAGGTATTGTATTAGAGGGAGACTGGGAGGAGGGGGGCTTCTATCAGGATGTAAAGTGAATACATACATACATACATACATACATACATACATACATACATACATGGGGAAAAATGAGAAAATAAAAACAAAATGCTCTACAGTCTTCCCTACAGCCTTGTCTTTTGGCGGCATTTTCTCAAGTGAGGCTCCCTCCTCACTGATGACTTTAGCCTATGTCATGCTGCCATAAAACAAGCCAGCACACCATGCAAGTTTCTGCTACCTTGATTCCATGGCATGGTAGACCATATCTTTAACTGTGAACAAGAATAAACCTTCCTTGTATTAACTTGTCTTTGTCAGAGTACTTTATCAAGAAACTCTTGAAAAAGAAACCAAGACTATCAGATAAGTAAATTATGTTTTAGTTTCAAACTATCTAATCAATGTTCCCTGGTCCATGAGAGATGGGCCTAAGCAAAATTTGTGTATAATCAACACATAGCACAAGTAAGTGTTTAGTGCCAGGAATAAGTACCTCCCAAGATCAGAGGTACTTTTTAAAAGTTCTCGGTGCCAATAAAACTTTATTGGTAAGTAATGCTATATACCTGCTTCCCAAATGTGCTCAGTATCTAGCCTACATTGATTATTATTCTATAATTGGTTAACATTGGTATCTCTCTTGGAGACCCCCTCCAAGTTTACCCCTCAGGAACTAGCCCAGGGGGCTTTCTGCCCTTTAAGATCCTGCTCAAAACCCACTCTCCTCAGATCATATTCTCTGATTACTCTCTTCCTCCATCTCAGTCTTTCTCTGGCATTATCCATGTGCTCAGGAAAAAAACATGGGAGAATGTACCCATTGTTTTAATCTTACGTCAAATGACTGGCTCTCCGCCCTAGAGTACAAAGCCAGTATGCTATAGTAGGTAGTTCATACATTTAAGCTTTTTAAATCCCACTTAAGGGATGAATTTGCAAACATCCTTGGATCTTATTTCCATTGCTTTATCTATGAGAGGAACGCTATTGCCATTTTCTGGAACTGTTTCTCAGATTGGAAAAAAATGTAAGCATTCTGCACTTTTATAAAAATTTCAGCCTCAGTCACAGCACTAGATAAATGAGTTGTCTCCTGAAGTCACATATGCATCACTGGCTGATGTTAATCCCCCTTCACAAATGAGCAGATAAATGAACGAGAAAGTTAATGATTCAGTAGTCAGAGAAGTCAAAGAACACAGAAAGCTAGATTATCTGGAGGCAATAAGAATGTTAACTATATCTGGTGTGTTTATCTAAGATTCTTCATAATCCACCTGTGTTTCCACAGGTGATTAAGATGTCTAACTATAAAAAGGACTCTAGCTTAACTCCCCTCCAGACAGCTACATCCAAAACTCTCATGTATTAACCAGGGGTCAATTTCATCTGGCGATCTCTAACTCACATTGCAGTTTTCTTTAGACTTCAGCCCCAGCACCTGTGCTTGACCTGTTACCATCCCTCTTCCTTTGAGGTAGAGTTCCTGGTCTACCTAATGCCTGTACGTTCCTTCTGAACAGGGGAGCCCAGAAAGGAAGACAGGAGAATGAGAGTGAATGCCCCTTGCAAATTCTTACTCAGACAGGATAGGAACACATTAGCTTTGAACTATCAACAGTGACTGTTATCAGACCATGACCTCTGCAGGGTGAAAAGTTGTAGGGAGGAAGTGAAATCATGAGTGAATGAGTAACTACATTGTTGATGTAACAAAGCTTTCCTCTGATCTGACCGTGAATGAAGACAGTGTTTATGCCTGCTACAGCTTTCTCCTCTCTCTGTGTGTTTACGGCCTGAATACTGCTCCCCTATAGAGACCTCTCCTACTGACATTAGCTAAGCCTGTCTTCTTGGTCTCCCTGTTCAACTGCATATGATAAATTCTGAGTTTCCCAGGTACCAAGAGACCCCCAGACCACCTGATCCCAGTTTTCCTGTATGTCCATGGTTTTGCCATTTCTTCATTTCCCTTGGTGGCTGTGATTAGGGTTGTAGGACCCAAGCCATGAAAGGACATGACAAAAATGAAAGGCTTCACAGAAGAACTGAGGCATTCTGGTTGTTGAAAATTTGAAGTCAAGAAGTCACCAGGATTCTCCTCATTTTACTTTTGATCTGTTAACTACTAAATTTTGTTTTGTCTAGACAACAGGATCAGTATGGTCTCCCAAAATGCAGTTGGCAACACTTACCTCCCAGGCAGGCACCAAGGGCCAGGGCATACATGAGAGGCAGTGCAGGCAAACTAATTTCAGGGTCTTGGCTCAGGTTCAGGAGTACAGGAATCTGTGGAAGAAAGGAATATTGTGGACACATGTCACAGAAAATTATGAGAACTACACACTGTGACTTACAGAACCTAAAGAACTTTGTTTTAGAAAAGATAGCTCAGCAGTTAAATGCACTGGCTACTCTTGCAAAATGACTAGGTTCAATTCCCAGTACCCATGTGGAGCCTTACATCCAGCTTCTTAAGGGTCTGGCCTCTGAGGGTAAAATATAGACATAAATGTAGGCAAAATGCCTTTCATGTAAAATAAAATTAAAAGAAAAAATTTTAAGAGCTTTATATCATTATTGTTATTATATTATCAACATTGTTATTATTATTATTATTTTGACTGTGTGTGTGTGTGTGTGTGTGTGTGTGTGTGTGTGTAAAGCCAACCTTGTAGATTGGAGTCAGCTCTTTCCTTCTGGGCATAAAACTCAGGTTGTCAGGCTTACATTCTTGTATAACAAGTGCCTTTACCCATTAAGCTATCTCACTGGCCCTCAGAGATATTTTTAATGGCCAGAGTGTTTTTAAATTTTTTTTTTTAAATGAGCACAAGATGCATGGAAGGAAACCAAAGCAAAATGTGTTTGTGCCCATCTGTCTGTGTCAGATGCTAGTCTGATGACCAGCTAGGTTTCCTTGTTTAAAGCTGCCCAGGCTGCTGCTATGAGTCAAAATGGATGACATCATGTGGAGTCTCGTGGTGCCTAAGAACCACGCATTCAGTGTCTAAGAAACTCTGCCAGTGTCATGATGTTCATGAGGTATCATCTCAGTCCACACTAAATCACTCCTAAAATGTGTCTGCTATAACTTCAATTGAAAGATGGAGGCTGGTGATATAGCTCAGAGAGAAAGGGGCCTTAATGCCAAACCAATGACCTGAGTTTGATTCCCAGAACCCACGTGTTAAGAAAGAGCTGACTCCTGCAAGTTGATCTCTGACCACACACACAAACACATACACACAAAGAGAGAGAGAGAGAGAAAGAGAGACAGAGACAGACAGACAGACAAACAGACAGAAACAGAGACAGAGAGAGAGAGAGACAGAGACGGACAGAGACAGAGCTTGACAGAGACAGAGAGAGAGAGACAGAGAGACAGAGAGAGACAGAGAGACTCTGCAATTTCCTTCCAGGACCACCTTCCCTGGTCAGAGGACTCATTTATCATCTACCTGTTGGGGAAGGCCTGCAACCTGCATTGCCAAGTTCATGGAGGAGACAGGGTGCCTTTGATTCTCACATTCCTATTCCTCTAAGGATAGCCTTATTTAGCTCTCATAAACGGCATATTGGGATCCAGTCCAGATCCTCCCTCCACAGAAACACAGCCATGAATGCCGATAACTGCTGTGTTATTTAGCCTAATTACAGCCCGCTGGACCTGGCTCAGCTCTCTATATTATTTTGTTTCAGAACATTTTAGAAAAGAAAAAAGCTAAAACCAAAAATGGCATCAAGTAAAAACAAAACAAAAACAAAATGTAAGAGCTCGTGTGAAGAACCTTTGACCTTTATCACCACTGCATGGTTTTCCCTATCCCAGCTATGACAGCCGACAGCCACACTTGCCAGAATTGTGGGCCTGGAAACAAACCTGGGATTAGAAGATGCTGAAGAACAAGATGGCGTTCAAAAAAATGAATTCACGCATGGGCTAAATGGCAATATACACAACTATGTATATCCAAAAATCAATTTTTAAAAACTATAAAATTCTATGCACAAATGTGCATAATTTGAATTCTGGCCAGAATAAAAATTATAACATTTTAAATCTGAAAGTTGTCACAAACTCTTTCCCATTCAAATGAAGGAATATGACAAAAAGGGAGGGGGGCTTCAACAAAGAAAAATTGTCACAGAATTCTCAGTCCTTAGCTATGTATTTTAGGTTCCCTTGAGGGCACTGTAGCAGAGGCCTAGGAATTCTCTGCTACAGGGCTGCACTCAGATTCCCACAAGCTCTTGTCAACTGCAGACAGAAAGAGTGGGAAAGAAAATGAAAGTAGGTGAGTGTGAAGGGGATTC
The DNA here is from genome assembly GCA_019843965.1 of Rhynchomys soricoides. NCBI lineage: Eukaryota > Metazoa > Chordata > Mammalia > Rodentia > Muridae > Rhynchomys > Rhynchomys soricoides. The sequence goes on along the minus strand of JADRCH010000120.1, from coordinate 690,689 downwards.
CAGGCATGGAAAAGTGTGTCCAAATATTGAAATATCTCGACACCAAGATTCCCATATCTTCCATTGGTCCAGCCTATTCAGTTTAACCTTCACCTCAAACAAGCAAAGGACTAATGCTGGCATGTAGTGAGGATCAGGGGACTCATGCTGCCTACTTCAAATACCCTATGACTGTTCTCATTGCATTAAAATTAGTAGTGCTAGATATTGTTTAATATTTCACAGTTAACAATAAGCAATGGATGGCAAGGGCCTATGACAGCTAGCTCATTGATTTAGCCACAGCTCTTGTCTGTAACAATAGTGACCTAGAAATACTCAAAAGTGATAAGAGTCAGAAATATTTTACTTCAGTTTGAAAAATAAGATAGTAAAAATAGTCAGGCATGGTGGTAAATCCTATCATTCAAGAGGCAGTCTCAAGAGTTCAAGGTTAGCCTGATCTACATAGTGAATTCTAGGCCCAGGGCAACATAAATGAAGCCTAGTCTCAAAACTAAAAAATAGCTAATAGCAAACATAGTCCATCATCAAACCCTGGAATGTGAATGCTGTCCATTGTTCTGATTCCAATGTTCCTGAAGCCTTATCAAGACTACATGGAAAACTAAACTCATCTACTGACTGATTCTTTCTCCTCTGGTCATAAATAAAATTCCCATAGTGGGACATCCTACCAGTTATGGGCTAATTCTCTGAATCTCCTCCCTCCCAATGATAACTCATTCTTTCCAGACCATGGAAAGGGGAGCTCTACCACTGACACACATGAGCTTTTCTTTGTACACAGTTCACATAGTGAATGCCAGTACACTTCTGAGACTGGACACAAAGAAGAGACAGGCTGCGTTTGTCTCTTTCCTCTCATCTGTCCTCAGGATAACAGAATTACTCAGTCATTGTGCTAATGCAGCAGTTCTCAACCTGTGGTCTGTGGCCCTTAGGAAGTTGAATGAGCCTTTCACAGGGGTCACCTAAGACAGTCGGAAATATCATATATTTGCATTGATTCATAAAGGTAGCAAATTTACAGGGTAGCAAGGGAATAATTCTGTGGTGGGGGTCACTACAACGTGAGGAATTGTATTAAAGGGTCACAGCCTTAGGAAGGTTGGGAACCACTGTTCTATTCCTGCAGCTTAGGCACCTCTTCATCAAGAGGCCTCTAACTCCCAACTGCATCTGTACTAATAGTCAGCAGCTGTCTCTGCCAGCTCTTTGGTCCTTGGTGAATTTTCATAAGTGTTCCCTGGATGAAGAAGGCTCCACAGCTGTGTAGAATGAAGGTGCTTCCAGAGAGAAGCAACTCTCTGCAGACAGGAAACCTGGTAGCCCTCACACCACTGATCAGTCAGTGGGTTGGAGCCAAATCAGTGAGGGAAATTACCAAACGTGGGTTCACTGTGGGGGCTCACTTCACACCCCTGGGCTTGAACAGAGGAGGCTAGAGATCCATGAAACAGCCTCTGAAACCCAGGGGCATGGGCTCCAGCTTACCACAGCTGTCCAGGGGCAGATTCTGCTGGAGGTAGGCAGGCACTTAGTGGATGGAAAAAGAAGGAGGCAGATTCTCAAGCTCTGGTCTTTTAATAAGCAATGGAAAATTCCCAGGCAGCTTATCGCTGACTACAAAGGTAAAACTAAAACTCAAAGCAGTAATAGGCAGCTGGCTATTTCCACATAACTGGCCATGGGCCACACAAGCACTCTGCAAGCCTGCTGTTAGGCTCGGGCTGTCAGTGTCTAGAAATGAGTGCAGGCTACACTGTAGAAAGATTTCTGGTGGTTAGATAAAAGCCAGAATTCCTTAGGCACTTGTAAAACTGATTACTACCTGCCAAAAGAAGTCATTCCCCATACCCCTGGCAGAAGGAACATATGGCACCTGTGGTGCTAATCAGCATATCGACGTCCACGCTGCCCTCCAGACTCTCTCAGTACCTGTTGCACATCCCTAAGTCCATGCTAGCACCCTGCCCTTCCCCCCTCCAGATACTCATCCTCCATAAGGTCCACAGGATGGCTCCACCCAGTCTATAGCCCTTCCCTCTTTGCTATTCTCTTTCACTCTTCTTGCTATTGTTCACCCACTCACTCTGCTGTCTCTGTCCTCTTGCTCTCTTCTTGTTCTCTCTCATAATCTCTCTCACATGATCTCTCTCTCCCTCTTTCCCTCTCTCTTCTCCCCCCCACTCTATTGTCTATTTATTGCTACCTGACTACCTCACAATCTCTATCATCCTCTCCCACTCTTTCCCTTTTCTAGAACTGTCTATGCCCCATCTAATTCTCTTTTGCTTTACTCTGGACTCCTCCAGATGACTCTGAAGATTTTCTCTCTCTTAATCACAATTAAAACAAACAAGCAAACAAAAACAACAAAAAATACCTTATCATAATAACGGAGCAATTCTGCTGGCTGTTTCTTTCCTGCCCCCTCCCCTACTTCCCACCCCACATCTCCATCCTCCATGCCCTCACATACACCCATAGAGTGCAGAGGACCATTGCATCATCTTCCACAGGTAGTGCTAAAACCATAGGAGCAAAAGAAAGCCTCTGCATGGGCATTTGCCATCACATTGTGCCAACACAGATGTAGGATTCCCAATCTGCACCCGCACTCATGCATGTGCAGGGGCCAGGACAGAGAAGGAAAGAGCTAAGCCAAGAGATGTCGGGCTGTGGCTCTCATACAGCCTGTCCAACCCGTCGAACTGTAGAAGAGTGTCTGGCCACTTCCAGCATGTCTCCTGTCCCACCCAGAGCTGCAGCGCCCTGGATGGACAGGTGGGACTTCTTTCCACCGCTCTGGATTGTTCCCTCATTTGGCGCCAACAATGTGGGGCAAAACCCAGCTTCAAGTGTACGCGACTCACCCACATCAAAACATCGCTCAAGGACCATGAGTACAAACTATGGGCCTTCCACTATTCATTCTCTCTCTCTCTCTCTCTCTCTCTCTCTCTCTCTCTCTCTCTCTCTCCCACCCCCCCCCGCAAGTGTTCCTGGCCAGTTTCCTTCCCCCAGTCCCCACTGTGAGGGCTCATGTTTAGCTAATGGATCTGCTTCCCACAGCAGCTCACGTTCCGAGCACCTTGCTTCCACCATCTGTGGCTTAACCTGCCATTTCCTGAGGTCTCTGCAGGCCAGGAGACCAGTTTACCCCCCCCCCCCCCCCCCCCCTCCAGAGCTCCCGCCTGGTTACAACCCCGAGCTTCTCCCTTTCTCCTCTGGCGCTGGCTGTTCTATCAAGTGTCTGTGTTTCTTCCTCTAAGTTTTTTTTCTTTCAAGGTTGGCCTTATCTTGCTTTTACATTTAGGCTAAGAAAAAAAACACGGGGAGTACCCAGCTACCATGTGGCAGAGCTGCCCCTCCCCACCTCACCTAGCCTGCCAAAAGCCCGCCAAGACAAAGGAAAAAAAAGTGCTTTGTTTCTCCCTAACAGGCATACATGAAACAGTGTTCTGTGCTTCTCAAGTCAAAATTTTCTTGCTTCTTTATTTAAATGTTTATTTTTCTCCCTAGCATTCGTGATATATGTCAAAAAAATTCTTCCAACTTGTTTAAGATTTCTTTTAAGGTTCAAAAGTCACCTAATCTACTCTCACAGGTCAAATCAACTATGTGGATCACCGTTTCTTCAATCTTTAATTAATAACCAGTTTCCTTTTACAGACAGTTACTACCTATCCCAAAACTTTTCTTGCTCAGCCATCCAAAGCAGACTTAAAAGATGCCTTTCAGGACCATGATGTGCTCCCAAGCAAACCATCACAGGCTTTACTTGCTATTCACCCTATGCAGATACCCCCCTGCTAGGATACTGCTTCTCTATGATTTTCCTACAGGCTTATCCCAGAAGAAGCTTGCTGCCACAGATCCAGCGGAGACAAAGCTATCTCCTGGGTACTGCCAGTGACTACAAAGCTGCCTTCCTCCAGATGGAAGACTCCCACACAAGCTGAAATCCAGAGACACGAGCTCAGCCCTGCAAAGGACAGACATGAGACTTTCCAGCTACAGATGAAACAGTCTTGCCAAAGCCAAATGGCTATTGAACTTGGGGGAAGCTATATGATAGTGAGGAAACCATGATGTCTGTCTAGGTTAATCAAATGCTGTTTTAAACTGATGTCACTACCCTCCAACTGTACCACCCATGGAACAATTAATTGATTCAGTGACCCCTGGCCTTCCCAACCCCACCCTTACCCCTCCTTACCCTCTGGCTTAGTTGGGCTACCGCCAACCTGTGCAGTGTTTTCTTTGATATTGCCACCCTACCCAAAATTTTCACTACAAATGACACAATGACCCCAATGACCCCTCTCTTTTTAAAAAAGTAATTTGGGGGAGATGTTGGGTTGCGGTTGGAAGTCTGTGTTTCTGGTGGAGCTGAGGTTTGAACACTGCAGGCCCAATGGACTGCCCACAAGGAATGGCAGCTATTTGCCTAAGCTCCAAGAATACAGCTTCTAACATGTGGCTACATCTCTCCATAGGTCTGTGACACTTGGTCAAGTATAAAAGGGTCATGCCCCCAAGCCCCACCAGAGGTAGAGGTGTGGCCACACAACCCCAAGCTATCCCCAGGTTAATGAGATGCCAAGAGATGTAGCCATGCCCCTTCCCAGTTACTATATCTGCCTCGCCTCTCCCAGAGGGGCGGGGATACAATTCCATCCACACTACTCCACATGATCACAATAAACATCTTAGAATTATGAACTGTCTATTCATCTGGACCCACCATGGAATGTGAGGGATCTGGCCTTCGATTAAAGAGCCATATCTAATCTCACGCCAAAGGCATCTGGCATCTCAGCACTTCCAGACGGTACCCATTCACCCAAGCCTAAGCAGCTAGCCCAGTGCCACAAGCGGGCCAAACAGGGTTCCGTGGTGGGACGCCAGCTGCACTCTGCAGGCTTTGTCTGTTCCCAGGTCCTGCGGCATCCGGTGTCCTTGATGTCTAGAGCCTGGAGACTCCAGAGCAGGCTGCAGCATTCCCCAGGAACAGTCATCAATTCCCCCACCCACGGGCGGGGCCCACAAAGACTTCCCACAGCCTGACCTGCCCGTTGGACTGTGGGGAGAGGTGCATGGCCACTTCCCGCGTGTCCCACGTTTCTCCCAGAGCTGCAGTGCCACACAGGACTTCTCTCCACTGTGCCATTTGTTTCCACAGAGAGATGTTACCAGCGATAAAAATCAACAAAGCAAATGGTAAAGAGATGGTAAAGAGAAGCACCTTTTCTCCAGTGATACAATGGTGTGCCTTAGGATAGGGGAGGCCCACTAGGAGGGGCAGGCAGAAATAGAGCCTATGACTCCTAGGGACACAGTAAAGCACTAAGAGAGCCTGAAGAGTGGTATAGTTTGAAGATATAAACAAAGACTTTCTTTGGGAAAAGCAACTTACTGTAATTAATTCCTATTTTTATTCAGTTATGCCAGGCATAAATATGCATGAGCTTCCCTAATAAAATCCCTCTGTCTCCTTTGTTTATGGAAACTGGTGCTTTGAGCTCTTCTTACTTGAACTAATAACAAAGCTTCCTTCAGTCTTCTATTGCCTTGTGTGCTAATTGGCTTTGCACTCATCCAAGGAGGGTGAACTCACTGTGCTCTGCCACAGGCTGAACTATCAGGTCCTCACTAAAACACTATGAATAACATTGTTATCTTCTAAGGTTTTCTATGTGAAAATTTTGAAAACTTATTCACATAGTGTTTGGGTGTTTTTAAGAAACTAAAAAGAAATTCGAAGAGAAAATTTTAATATTTTTTTCATTTTATCCAAATGAATGTTCTGTCTTCATTCTGCGTGTGTACCATGTGCATTTCCAGTGCCCTTAGAGGACTGAAGAGGGGGTTGAATCCCCTGGGATTGGAGTTATAGATGATTGTGAGCCACTATGTTGGTATCAGTACTCTTAACTGATGATCCATCTCTCCAGCCCAAGAAACAGTATTTTAAAAGAGCAAAAATAAAGTATTGGAACAAGATACAGCAAAGACGTGTGCAGAAGGTAGAAAGCTCGCTCAGGATAAAAGAAATGCATCACATGAACAGCAAACCTTCAATGCCTAACTCAACTGTAAGACAAATCAGGAAAGGCTGTGCTGAAGTGTGCAAAGTTCAAGTCATAAAAGACCTTCTCTAATAAGCCATGTGTGATTGGAAACACTAGGAGGCTGTCTATATAAGATCTAATTACACCACATCACATACATACATATAGCATGTACAGTGTTCTGCTCACCACCACATGAGGAAGTTTGAGGATTTCATGGCCTTTGTCACAGCACGTTCTATTTGATTTACTCTCAGGAAATAAAGCATTGCAGATAACTGATCTCAGTTCCTCACAGTATTGCTTTTACCTTCCCAACTCCTTAGACAGTCACCTTAATAAGCTTGATATGTGGTGGCTAGAATGAGAATGGCACCTATAGGCTCATGTTTTTTAATACTTTGTTGCCAATTTGTGGATCAGTTTGGGAAGGATTAGGAGGTGTGGCCTTGTTGGGAAAGTATGTAACACAGAGCAGCCTTTGAGGTTTCAAAAGATTCATGAAATGGCTGATGCTCTCTATCCACTTCATGATGGTAGATCAAGATATGAGCTTTCAACTGCTACTTCACCCTGCTACCATGACCTCTACTTCTCTGAAACATTAAGCAAAATTAACTACTTTCCTTTATAAGGTGCCTTGGTCACTGTATTTTATTACAGTAATAGAAAAGTTATTGCTCCTTCTGCCGCTGGGGACCCCAGTCTGTGCCACAGAGTTCCATAACCAAATAGCACAGGGAGAAGGCTAGCATCCAGGAAGAGTGGACTAACCCGTGAGTGGAGGTAAGACAGGTGCCACTGCTCAGTGGGACCCACCCGGAATCTGCAAGACACTGAGACAGAGGAACAGCCTGGGACAAGAAACTTAGGGTTTACACCTGTGGTCTGTGCCACGCAGATCCATACCCAAATAGGGCAGGGAAAGAGCTACCCTCCCAGAAGTGTGGACAATCCTATGATCAAGGTTAAGGTCAATACCTCTGCTCAGAGACACTAGTCCAGAACCCTCAAGACAAAGGGACTGATGAGTGGCCTACTGGTTTCTTTCTGAGCTGGGGAGCTAATCCTGTGACACAGGGCTCCATACTCAGTGCCAGGAGAGAACAGGTCTTCCAAGAGTGCTGACACACTTTTGAGCACAGGAAGACCACCACTTCTGTTCAAATTCATCAGTCAAGAGGGACTCTCACAGAGCCATCAGGACACAGGAAACAAGGAACATCTGGGGACATGATCTGTCTGGTTTCTGTCTGCACCCCACAGCTAACCATGTACCATAGCTCCCCAAACCCAAACTCCCCTAAGAGAGATCTGGTCTCCAAGGAGTACTGAAGAAAAGGCTTGCAGTGTGGACAAGCCACAGTCAGAGAAAGCAAGACTAGTTAACACCAGAGATAATCAGATGGCAAATGTCAAGGGCAAGAATATAAGGAAGAGAAACCAAGGCAACTTGGCATCATCAGAACCCAGTTCTCCCACCACAGCAAGCTATAAATAGCCCAACACACCAGAAAAGCAGGACTCAGATTTAAAATCACTTCTCATGATGATGATAGAAGACTTAAGAAGGAAATAAATAACTCCCTTAAAGAAATACAGGAGAAAACAGGTTAACAGCTAGAAGCCCTTAAAGGGGAAGTACAAAAAAACACAGTCAAACAGGCAAACTAAATGAACAAAACCATCCAGGATCTAAAAATGGGAACAGAAACAATAAAGAAATCACAAAGGGAGACAACCCTGGAGATAGAAACCCTAGGAAAGAGATCAGGAGTCATACATGAAAGCATCACCAAGAGAATACAAGAGAAAGAGGAGAGAATCTCAGGTACAAGAGATACCATAGAAAACATTGACACAACAGTCAAAGAAAATGCAAAAAGCTCCTAACCCAAAACATCCAGGAAATCTAGGATACAATGAGCAGACTAAACTGAACGATAATAGGTATAGAAGAAAATGAAGATTCCCAAATTAAAGGCCACTAAATATCTTCAACAAAATCTTAGAAGACAACATCCCTAACCTAAAGAAAGAGATGAACATAAACATTCAAGAAGCCTACAGAACTCCAAATAGATTAGACTGAAAAAGAAATTCCTCCTGTCACATAATAGTCAAAACACCAAATGCACAAAACAAGGAAAGAATATTAAAAGCAGTAAGGGAAAAAGGTCAAGTAACATATAGAGGCAGACCTATCAGAATTACTCCAGACTTCTCACCAGAGACTATGAAAGCTAGAAGATCCTGGGTGGATCTCATAGAGACCCTAAGAGAACACAAGTGCCAGCCTAGGCTGCTATACCCAGCAAAACTCTCAATTACCATAGATGGTGAAACCAAGCTATTCCATGACAAAACCAAATTTACACAATATCTTTCCACAAACCCAGCCTTACAAAGGATAATAGAGGAAAAACGCCAACACAAGGAGAGAAACTACACCCTAGAAAAAGGAAGAAAGTAATCTTTCAACATACCCAAAAGAAGATAGCCACACAAAAATAAAAAAAAAAAAAACAGCGAATACAAGAAGCAACAATCACTATTGTTTAATATCTCTTAACATCAATGGACTCAATTCTCCAATAAAAAGCCATAGACTAGCAGACTGGATCCATAAATAGGACCCAGAATTTTGCTGCATACAGGAAATGCAACGCAAGCTAAAAAACAAATATTACCTTAGAATATAGGGCTAGAAAATAATTTCCCATGCAAATGGTCCCAAGAAACAGGCAGGAGTAGCCATTCTAATATTGGATAAAATCAACTTTCAATCAGAAGTCATCAAAAAATATAAGGAAGGACACTTCATACTCATCAGAGGAAAAATCTACCAAGAAGAACTCCCAGTTCTGAACATCTATGCTCCAAATTAAAGGGCACCCACATTCATAAAAGAAACTTTACTAAAGCTCAAATCACACATTGTGCCTCACACAATAATACTGGGAAACTTCAACACCTCACTCTCATCAATGGACAGATCATGGAAACATAAACTAAACAGAGACACAGTGTAGTTATGGACCAAGAGGATTTAAAAGGTATCTATAGAACGTACCATCTTAAATCAAAAGAATAAAACTTCTTCTCACAACTTCATGGTACCTTCTTCAAAACTGACCATATAATTGGTCACAAAACAAATCTCAACAGATATAAGAAGATTGAAATAATCCCATGCCTTTTATCAGATCACTACGGATTAAGGTTGGTCTTCAATGGCAACAACAACAAAAGAAAGCTCACATACACATGAAAGCTGAACAACGTTTTACTCAATGATAACTTGGTCAAGGAAGAAATCAAGAAAGAAATCAAAGACATCCTAGAATTTAATGAAAATGAAAGTACATTATACCCATACTTATGGGACACAATGAAATCAGTGTAAAGAGGAAAACTCATAGCTCTGAATGCCTCCAAAAAGAAAATGGAGAGAGCATATACTAGCAGTTTAACAGCACATCTGAAAGCTCTAGAACAAAAAAGAAGCTAATACACGCTTAGCGTGTATTAGGAGTAGAAGGCAAGAAATAATCAAACTCAGGGCTGAAATCAACCAAGTAGAAACAAAAAGAAATATACAAAGAATCAACAAAACCAGGAGTTGGTTCTTTGAGAAAAACAACGAGATAGATAAACCCTTATCCAGATTAACTACAGGGCACAGAGACAGTATCCAAATTAACAAAATTATAAATGAAAAGGGAGATATAACAACAGTATCTGGGAAAATTTTAAAAATCAGGAGATCCTGCTATAAAAGCCTATACTCAAAAAAAAATTGGAAAATCTGGATGAAATGGTCAATTTTCTAGACAGACACCAAATACCAAAGTTAAGTCAGGATCAAATAAACCATCTAAACAGTCCCATAACCCCTAAAGAAATAGAAGAATTCATTAAAAGTCTCCCAACCAAAAAAAGCCCAGGACCAAAGGGGTTTAGTACAGAATTCCCTCAGGCCTTCAAGGAAGAACTAATACCAATACTCTTCAAACTATTCCACAAAATAGAAACAGAAAAAATACTACCTAATTCATTCTATGAGGCCAAAGTTACACTGATACCAAAACCTCACAAAGACGCAACAAAGAAAACTACATACCAATATCCCTTATGAATATCGATTGAAAAATACTCAATAAAATTCTCGCAAACCAAATCCAAGAACACATCAAAACAATCATTCATCATGATCAAGTAGGCTTCGTCTGCAGCGATGGTTCAATATCCAGAAATCCATCTAAGTAATACACTACATAAATAAACTCAAAGAAAAAAACCACATGGTCATTTCATTAGATGCTGAAAAAGCATTTGACAAACTTCAACATCCCTACATGATAAAAGACTTGGAAATATCAGGAACTCAATACCCATACCTAAACATAGTAAAAGCAATATACAGCAAATCAGTGGCCAACATCAAACTAAATGGGGAGAAACTTGAAGCATTCCCACTAAAATTAGGGACTAGACAAGGCTGTCCACTTTCTCCCGATCTATTCAATATGGTACTTGAAATTCTAGATAAAGCAATTAGACAACAAAAGGAGGCCAAAGGGATACAAATAGGAAAGGAAGAATTCAAAATATCACTATTTGCAGATGATATGGTCACATACTTAAGTGACCTGGAAAACTCCACCAGAGAACTGCTACAGCTGATAAACAACTTCAGCAAAGTGGCAGGATATAAAATTAACTCAAACAAATCAGTAGCCTTCCTATAATCAAAGGATAAACAGGCTGAGAAAGAAATTAGGGAAATGACACCCTTCACAATAGTCACAAACAATATAAAGTATCTTGGTGTGACTCTAACCAAACAAGTGAAAAATCTGTATGACAAGAACTTGAAGTATCTGAAGAAAGAAATTGAAGAAGACCTCACGAGGTCCCATGCTCATGGACTGGTAGGATTAATATAGTAAAAATGGCCATATTGCCAAAAGCAATCTACAGATTCAATGCAATCCCCATCAAAATCCCAACTCAATTCTTCATAGACTTAGAAAGAGCAATTCTCAAATTCATTTGGAATAACAAAAAATCCAGGATAGCAAAAACTATTCTCAACAATAAAAGGATTCTGGGGGAATCAGCATCTCTGACCTCAAGCTATACTACAGACCAGTAGTGATAAAAACTGCATAGTATTGGGACTGTGACAGGCAGGTAGATCAGTGGAATAGAATTGAAGACCCAGAAATAAACCCAGACACCTATGGTCACTTGATCTTTGACAAAGGAACTAAAACCATCCAGTGGAAACAAGACAGCATTTTCAACAAATGGTGCTGGCTCAACTGGTGGTCAACATGTAAAAGAATGCAAATTGACCCATTCCTATCTCCCTGTACAAAGCTCAAGTCCAAGTGGATCAAGGACCTCCACATAAAACTGGATACACTGAATCTAATAGAAGAGAAAGTGGGGAAAAGTCTCAAACACATCGGCACAGGAGGAAAGTTCCTGAACAGAACACCAATGGCTTATGATCTAAGATCAAGAATCGACAAATGGGACCTCATGAAATTACAAAGCTTCTGTAAGGTAAAAGACACTGTCCATAGGACAAAACGGCAACCAACAGATTAGAAAAAGATCTTTACCAATCCTATGTCCGATAGAGGGCTTATATCCAAAGTATACAAAGAACTCAAGAAGTTAGACTCCAGAGAGCCCAATAACCCTATCAAAAAATGGGGAAGAGAGCTAAACAGTGAATTCTCAACTGAGGAAACTCGTACAGCTGAGAAGCACCCAAAGAAATGTTCAACATCCTTAGTCTTTGGGGACATGCAAATCAAAACAACCCTGATATTCCACCTCACACTAGTCAGAATGCCTAAGGTCAAAAACTCAGGTGACAACAGATGCTGGCAAGGATGTGGAGAAAGAGGAACACTCCTCCATTGCTGGTGGGAATGCAAGCTGATACAACCTCACTGGAAATCAGTTTGGTGGACCCTCAGAAAAATGAACATAATACTACCTGAGGACCCAGCTAGTCCACTCCTGAGCATATACCCAGATGCTCCAACATGTAATAAAGACACATGCTCCACTATGTTCGTAGCAGCCATGTTTATAATAGCCAGAAGCTGGAAACAACCAAGATGTCTCTCAACATAGGAATGGATACAGAAAATTGGTACATTTGCACAATGGAATATTACTCAGCTATTAAAAACAATGACTTCATGAAATTCACATGCAAATGGATGGAACTTGGAAATATCATCGTTAGTGAGGTAACTCAGTCACAAAAGAACAAACATGGTATGTCCTTACTGATAAGCAGATATTAGCCCAAATGTTCAGAACACCCATGATTCAATTCACATCAAGTGTTCAACTGAGCATCGGGTCTCAGATGGAGGAGTCGGAGAAGGGATTGAAGAAGCTGAGGGAGTTTGAAACCCCATGGAGGGAGCAGCAGTGTCAACTGGTCAGACCCTCCTATGCTCTCAGAGACTGGACCACCAACCAAAGAATACATATGGAGGTGCTCATGGTGCTGGCCACATATGTGGCTAAGTAGGGCCTTGTTGACCATCAGTGGTTGAAGAGGCCCTTGGGTCTGAGAGTGTTAGATGCCCCAGTATAGGGGAATGCCAGGGAGGGAAGACAGGAGTGGGTGGGTTGGTGAGGGAATACCCTCATAGATGCAGGGGTTGGGGGGATGGGATAGGGGGTTTCCAAAGGGGAGACCTAGAAAGGGGAAAACATTTTACATGTAAATAAAATATTAAATAAAAATTTAAAAAATACAAAAATTAAAAGCTAGACAAAGAAAACAGAACAAAAAAAGAATGCAAGCATAATGTCAAATAATTTCTCTAAAGTTTATGACAGGTAATATTAAACTGTTTTCTAAGAACTAAATGGGTTTACCTTTCATGTACCAGCTTTATGGAAAATTTGTCAGCATTAAGTTGATGTATTTATAATATTGGTGCTAATTTACAAGTTGTTAACAAGCTGCATGGTTGTATAAATTTTCCTTCCCTTACATTAGTAAGGTCCCTTGACATTAGTAAAGTCAAAGTTTATTAATAATTGCTATACTGGATTACACATTTAAACAATAATTTTCTATTCTGATGTGAAATGTAGAAATAAGCTACTTCAGTAAGTATCCTAACAGCAATGACCCTGAAGATAGAGAAAGAGAGGGAGGAAGAGGAGGAGGAGGAGGAGGAGGAAGAGGAGGAGGAGGAGGAGGGAGGAATTCCTTGGTTTGTGCCAGTATCCAACAGAGTCTACAAGACAATAATCACTGATACTCAGGACTGGTTTTTTGTTTGTTTGTTTGTTTGTTTGTTTTGGAGACAGCTCCTGTAATAGGGTGTTCTGATACTCTAAATATATTGAAAGGAGTTAAATAATTATTCTTCTGTACAATATTTAATTCTGAAATAGTTCTATGTACTTGAATCAGAAAATAAGACAAAGGCAATATTGATTCATGGATTAGTCTTATTATTGATACAGGTTTTGTTTGAATTCTCTAGGACATTTTAATGCCACTATAGAATTGGACCTAAATGCAAACTACCCTTAAAGGAGTCCACCAGTTACAAAGCATTGTCACATGCCCCTAGCAGAGCACATACTTTCTGACTTTTCCTTCATGTAGGTTTGGAGTGAGACATCTCTTTATCAGGTTCATTACAGCTATAATATTTCTTTCTGATTTGAGCAAAACTTATTCATCTGATTTTTGTTTGCCGTAATTGAAAATAGACATATATACCCACCAAAGGCATGTCACTCTAAGGAGTATTTCTAGATGTCCCAGATAATTTGTTCTTGTTGTTTGCATTAAACCGAATAGAAAATGTTACATGGTTAAAATAGATGTCATGAAATTGAGTTTCAGAACTGAGAAAAAAAATAATTGTATCAAGTGTTAATGTTAGTTATTTTAAATTTATTTTCATGTTTTTCTTTTACGTTTTAGAGTAGATTGATAACAAAGGGTCCATATAACACTAGAAAGAAGGAAAGTTCTATACCAAGTATGTAATTTTCAAAAGTTATCTCTTACTTTTGTTTGAATAGACTGTATTTGTTTTGTTTTGTTTTGTTTTTCAAATAAAGCTGAAATGCCTTTAGGTGGAAAAAAAAAGAAAAGAAAAGTTGTCAAGACTGAGTATCATTTTCTTTAGTAGCACACTGTGGAAGAAATAGAGAATCTTGATCTGTGTGTATCAGCTCGCAGGGAAACAATGCACCAAGTTGTTGAGTGATACTGTTCCTGGGGAGGCATAAGCAAATAAGTACTCACCCCAGATAGGAAGCCAACAATAGATCAAAGTATATAACCAGTGTCCAATTTGGCACGCTAGTGGCTTTTGCTAGGGTTACATAGTATCAGTGAGGGTTACTTATAGGAACAGATATGAAAGCTCAGGCAGTGGCAGTTGGGGAAATGAGTAGTGGCTTAGAGAAGATCAGGCGATGATCCCCATCAATGGATGCCATCATGATCCACCAGATACCAAGAGTCATATTCAAAATAAACAAATGAGTCATATTCAAACAATAATATAATCTGGTGCTTCCAATATTGGGTACCTCCATTTCATTTCTAGTAAGATTTTGGTCTGGAGATCTTAAAGCTTCATCAGAAGAGAATATCAACAAGGAGCATTCAGGGATATTATCCAGAGCAACATCACTTTATGAAGCTTCCTAATTTAAAGCAAGAGGTGACAGTGACAATCCCCAAAACAACGCAACTTATTTTTCTATATTCCTGTTCTTTTCATCAATCTCATCAACCCCCAGCAATAACTGATCATTAGAGATTTTTATCCATCACCTAACATTCCTTATGTCACTACCCATTTCCCTGGATACCCTTAACAAAGTCACCACCACAGTGCAAAAGGAAGATGGCTGTGCTTTTCCCTCTTTCCCTTTTATGCCTTACAGCTACCCGGCCTGTAACAGTAGCCTCTTTGGTTTCTTAGATTAGAGTTTTCTTCTCCTCAGACCCTTCCCAAATAAAGCCTGTGCTGTCCTAGAGTTGCTCATTTCTATGTCTGTCTTTTCCTCTGATATTATAATTCCCAGCAGAAAGAACAGATAAGGTATATGATAAATGCTTATGTCCTGAGATTATATGATGTGGTCTCACTGAAACAGGATAAGTGTGTAAGGTCACCTTATTGTCTCAGGGGCTGACAATGCATCTAACAATGGTATCATTTCAAGTTTTCATTATTAGTTTATTGTGCTTACAGAGGAACATCACTGAAGTTTAATGTCTCCATTTCCAGTCTTTTCTCCTTGCTTTATTGCACAGCCTCTGACTAGTAAGACATGTTCATAGATAACATTGTCTTGTTCATTACTTAAGGATAAAACACTCAGTGTTTCACATTTAAGCATACAGCTTTAATTGCAAATTTTACAGACTCTCAGGACTCCTAAATGCACCACCCTGGATCCCTGAAGAGCTCATGTGTCTTGTTCCATATGTGACCACTAGAAATAACAACCATTGAGTTAGCTCAGAATTCCCAAACCCACAACCTTGAAACAAGAACCATACTGGGTCACTAGAGAATAAAGCTTAGCATAAAATGAATCCCAAACTGAGAAGGAGGTCTAAACAATGTGGGTTGGAGAAAGAGGGCTGTGAGCCTGAGCAGCCCTCTCCTTACATTTCCACATCTGTTGCACTCAACCTTGGGGTTCCTTGTTCACAACATATTATGGCACAATACATGAGCTATCTGTCAGGGAGGAGGGACCCTTGGGGGCTCAAGAAAAACAGCAAGAACTCCCCTACCAGCATCCTGCTGTGAGTACACTCACCCTTCTGCCCTATACTAAGCACTCTTGGGCCCTGAGCTGTTTGTGGCAAGACCCAGACCTTACCTTTAACTCTCTATTCTCACTTTGACTTTTTCACACCAGAGATTGCAGTTCCTGTCATAAGACAATCAATGACAGAGTAGATGACCCAGGGATGGGGCTCTTGGTGTTGGCTGGGAGTTAGAATCAAACAGAGACTTAAACCCCTCTATGATTAGGTCAAGTACCAGAATCCATGCAGGCTGCTTAGAATAAATAACTTCTGCCCTTGAGGATAATAAAGACAACAGCTCATTCTTTTGGTGTCTTAAAGTTCCTTTTAAAAAATGAAACTTTTTTTTCTGGGAAGGGTAGCTCCCCAAATAGGCAGTCACCCGTGATATGCTGTCCACTCTCCAGATCCTGGTCCCCAGCCTGTCATTGGTCTCTCAGTGTTCCATACCCAGCTGCCTCAGGCTCAGCTCACATTTTCTCCTCACATGTAAGGGCAACAGAGGAGCTGGTTTCATGCCCCACTTCTTAGGAAAAAGGATGAACCCAGATGGGAGCAGGCAGAGGTTGGCCTTAAACATACAGGATCACACCACTAACCATTGTAGCAGTGAACGGGATGTTGTCAATCAAGGATGATGCCAAGGCTGAGACCCACACTATTAGGACAATGGCAGCTGCAAAGCGCTGATCTTCTGGAACCATCTAAAAGGATCAGATGATAGCAGTGTTATGCATTAACTACTGCAATGCTAAACCACATACATAAAAAGTATCAAATAATTGTTAGTCTCTCTTCTGACACATGACAAGACCCAGGTAAGCATAGACATGCAAACCAGGGCCACACCTATATCGGGGACCTTGGCAACAAGTAAGCAGAGAGGAACCGTTCTCAGTCAAATAATTCTGTATGAGGAAGGTTGTGCATTTCTTACTAACATCTGATGACCACACAGATTGGTTCCTCCTGCCTGATGGCCCAGCAGAATCCTAACATGGCAATTTCTACTGCATTCACTTACTGTGTGCTACCCCTTTTTAGACATACTTTAACTAAAGGCAAAAGCAAGATAGCGAACATCTATAATTATATATTATTTGACAAATATCCCCTTCATCTCTAGGTTACCCAGGGAAAAGTAGACCCCTGTCAGTGCTTTTGACATAATTAATGTAACATTCTTACCAGACTTCTTTTCTTCATTTTTCTTTCAACAAAAATCAAAGGATAATGGCTGGAACATATTCTATTAGAACATTAAATGTACCTTTATTAGCAGGGCAGTCTGTTCTCCAACATACTCTATTAAGTGAAGATGTGCCAATGCCTAGGAGAAAGGATGTTTAAAAATAAGAGCATATGCAGATTTCTTTTGTCTTTCAAAAGGAGAACATAGGGTAGGTACAGGTTATCCTTTCTCATTGAAGCTATAATCCTTAACACAGTCTATAAGTAATTCGATATCATACATACACATGAGGATGCACAGGGGAAAAATGTACAACAGCAGAGGCAGGAATTCCTCGCTGATTCATGTCAATGTTTATGCTACATTTATACCTGGACAGAAAGCAATCCCTTAATTTTAAGGTCTATAAGGAACATACCATTTAATTGCATACAAAGAAATGTCAATCCACAAAAATGGACTTTTAAATAAGCTATATTTCCAATGTATTTTTAAAGCTTGAGTTTAAATTTCAGTTCTTACAACCATTGAAGCAAGGTTTTGGTTTTTTTGTTTGGTTGGTTTTTGGTTTTGTTTTTTTTTTAAAAAAAAAAAAAAAGTACATCTGATGAGGCACATGACTATTTTCCCAGCATAGGAAATCTGTCTCCATGAGAGACTGTGTCCAATGGAATGTAGAAGATCAGAGGAAGATGGTGGATGCTCAAGAGATTTTGCTCACACCAGTCTGTCTCAGGCAGAGGACACAGCACTGATAGGACAGCAAGCCAGTTTCCCATCACCTCTTCAGTGTATTGCATTTTCACTGGGGTTTCCACTAAAGGGAGATTAATATTGAAATATCAACTGGAATATGCATAAATTTAAGTTACAGTATCCTAATCCATATGAACAGTTTCCAGTTGGATTTTGTTTGGAGATGATAAAGCTATAACCTCAAACACAACTCTCAATCAACTTTGTTTTATTATTATTATTATTATTATTATTATTATTATTATTATTATTATAAATAGAGTTTTCTCTCATACAATACATTCTGACCACAGTTTCCCTTCCCTCCACTCCTCCAAGCACCCCCCACCTCCTCTCTCCCTCAGATCTACTCCCAGACACCCAGTTTCACTTCAGAAAAGAGCAGTCCTTCAAGGGACAATAATCAAACACAACAAAATAAGACCCAATAAGACAAGGCAAAAAGCCCTCATATCAAGGCTAGCTGAGGCAACCCAATATGAGGAAAAGGGTCTCAAGACCAGGCAAAAGAGTCAGAAACAAACCCACCCTCTCCATTGGGTCTCTCCCTTTGGACTTCAGAAAACCCAGAGGAAAAGTGGGGAGAAAAGATTGCAGAAGACAGAGAGGATAGAGGACAATGGAGGACATGGCCCACCAAATCAACTAAGCAGGGTTCATATAGGTTTATTGAAACTGAAGCCACAAGTGCAGGGCCTGGAGGGGTCTGCACCAGGTCTTCTGCATACTTTTATGCTATTAGCTTGGGTGTTTTGACGAGGAGGGCAGTCATTTTACAAAAATAATGGAGTAATATAAGTCTAGAAGTACAATGTAAATAAAAATAATTTAAACAAATAAGAACAGAAGGGCTGGCAAAATAGCTCAGTGGCTGGTAAAGGCCAACCAACACTAACAAACTAAGTTGGATCCCAAGAACCCATGTGATGGAAGGAGATAACCAACTCCCCCACCCCACCATGTTGTTCTCTGACCTTCACATGCACAGCACAGCACAGAATATATGTGTAATTATTTGAAAATGCAAACATGATTAAAGTGCATGTGAAAGCCCAAAGAGTGTTGCCAAGCTGAGCTGAAAAGAAATCTACAATCTTAAATATAAATACTGAAAAATGTAATGAAAATGGAAAGGCAATCTTGAGAAGTTAAAAAAAAGAACAATTTAAACCTTTCAATAGCAAGGAAGAAAAATAATAATAATTATCAAAGTAGAAATATTAAAGTTGCAAATTTACAGTTGATGGTTTTATTAAGACTAACTACAGGGAAATTCATAAGGACAAGTGGAGTGGTAGAAAAACGACAAGAGTGTGGTATCAGCAAGAAAAGGGCTGTCACTAAACTGAAATGAGAAACTGGTAGAGGGTAAATAACTAAACACCCTTCCAGAAAGTCATATGAAGACATACTTACATTACTTTAGAAGCTCCCTCAAATACACACACACACACACACACACACACACACACACACACACTATTGTAGGTACTATGTAATAGGACAACCATAGGACACTATGAGCTAGCTAATTAAAAGACCAGTGGCAGGAATGGGTTTCTTCTTTTGGAATTGTTGTCCAGTATGATCCTAAATATCATGAAATACTACAGGCAATCACCATCGTGCTTGGTTTCCCTCCAGAACTTGATTGCAAGACCCTAGTGCTGACGGGTATGAAGACACCACACACTTGCATCACCAGACCTATATCCCTAGTTATCATCTGGAAGACTCTTCCCTACTAGCCAGCTTTCATGAGGCTGGAAGGTGAAAAGCAATACCAACCTTACCCAGCTGTGAACCACATAGCCACACTAATGACTCGCCTTCAAAACATACTCACTGGTGCAATAGTGGCATAAACATCCATGGGGCAACCATCACTTTCTGCCTGAATTTAAGTCCCATTCCACAAGAGGAAACCAATACCTGGCATAATTACTGGGCTGAGAACCTGTGGCTAGGCAGGTTATAAGACCTAGGGAAGAACATACTGCTATTATTCTGCTAAATAGACATAATATTAAATTTACTCCTAATGTCTTATTGCTATATCCATAGATTAATGCATCTTTCAATCTGCTTTAGAGAAGCTTCTATTTGCAGTAGATAGCAATCAACAGGGAGAGCAAATTGTGGCCAATATACAGAAAATAAGAGGCTGCAAATCACAGGCTTAGTCCTAAATGGAACATCTATAGTACACCCCTTTTCTCAAGGTTCAGGAACAATTGAGGGGGTGTAAAGGTTGTAAAATCCAGAGACAGTGAATGAATACATGGAAACTATGTCCTTTGAATGCAACAAGGCAGTTGATAGCAGGGCATGAGAACTAACAGCAGTTACAGCAGCATGTGCAAGACCTTTACAAGCCCAAACCACACTAATCCTGGAGAAATACCTGAATGAATGAAGTCCTGAGAGAATGTATATTGTTGGCAGGCATGTCAAAGATTCCAATGCCTGAGCTCCATTATAGTATAAGACCCTGGCCAGGGTGAGACTCAGAATAATAGAATTTGTTTTCCCTCAGATACATGTGCAAATGTTGATAGTGTATGCAGAAAATGTTCACTGTAGCTTTCTACTCACAATGTTTACAGGCTGAAGAATGCTCCCCTAATATTCTTACCAAGATTAGCTAAAGCTGCTTCCTTGGTTCAGCTGTATGTCATGATTTGGCTTGCCTCCCTCTTCAGCTTTACAACAGACATGCTGAGCTCCTGGGGTGCTATCATTTCTTTATCATAGAGCCCAGTCAACCCATTCCCAACTTTTCTATGTATCTGTGTGTTTATCTTTTCTTCATTCTTTCACTGGCCCAGACAGATCCAAATCCCTGGAGCTCCCAAGGACTCAGCATTGCAGCATGGAAAACAGAAGTAGACATGAAGTTCTGCTTCTACCAGAGGACCTACTGCCAACTGGTAACTGCTAGTTAGAAGTCAGTTTTCTTTAAGAGAGTTACCACTGGTAAGTTGACTACACTACAGCCAAAGGTAAGAAATTAAAAGAGAACACAGATTTGAATAAGTAAAAAAGTAAGGAGTAAATCTGGGAGGAGTTGACTGAGAGGGTAAATATGGTCAGAAACCCAGCCTTCAAAGAAGAATAAATGGAAAACGCCAACACAAGAAGGGAAACTACACCCTAGAAAAAGCAAGAAAGTGATCTTCTTTCAACAAACCCAAAAGAAGATGGCCACACAAACATAAAAATAACATTGAAAACAACAGGAAGCAACAATCATTATTCCTTAATATCTCTTAACATCAATGGACTCAATTCCCCAGTGAAAAGACATAGACTAACAGACTGGATCCATAAACAGGACCCAGCATTTTGCTGCATACAGGAAACGAACCTCCGTCTTAAAGACAAACACTACCTCAGAGTAAAGGGCTGGAAAACAATTTTCCAGGCAAATGATTCCAAGAAAAAGGCTGGAGTAGCCATTCTAATATTGGATAAAACTGACTTTCACCCAAACGTCATCAAAAAGGATGAGGAAGGACACCTCATACTCATCAAAGAAAAAAATCTACCAAGAAGAACTCTCAATTCTGAACATCTATGCCCCAAATGCAAGGACACCCATGTTCATAAAAGATACTTAACTAAAGCTCAAAGCATACATTGCACCTCACACAATAATAGTGAGAGACTTCAACACCCCACTATCATCAATGGACAGATCTTGGAAACACAAACTAAACAGAGACACAGTGAAACTAACAGATGTTATGAACCAAATGGATTTAACAGATATCTAAAGAACATTTCATCCTAAATCAAAAGAATATACATTCTTCTCAGCACATCATGGTACCTTCTGCAAAACTGATCACATAATTGATCGCAATACAAACCTCAACAGATATAAGAAGATTAAAATAATCTCATGCCTCCTATCAGATCACTTCGGATTAAGGCTGGTCTTCAATGGCAAAAACAACAACAGAAAGCCCACATACACATGGAAGCTGAACAACACTCTACTCAATGATAACTTGGTCAAGGAAGAAATAAAGAAATTAAAGACTTCCTAGAATTTAATGAAAATGAAAGTACAACTTACCCAAACTTATGGGACACAATGACAGTAGTGATAAGAGGAAACCTCATAGCTCTGAGCTCCTCCAAAAAGAAACTGGAGAGAGCATACACTAGCAGCTTAACAGCACACCTGAAAGCTCTAGAAGAAAAAGAAGCTAATACACCCAAGAGGAGTAGAAGGCAGAAAATAATCAAATTAAGGGCTGAAATCAACTAAGTAGAAACTAAAAGAACTATACAATGAATTAACAAAACCAGGAGCTGGTTCTTGGAGAAAAACAACAAGATAGATAAACCCTTAGCCAGACTAACCAGAGGGAACAGAGACAGTATGAAATTAACAAAATTAGAAATGAAAGGGGAGATATAGCAACAGATTCTGAGGAAATTCAAAAAATCATCAGATCCTACTACAAAAGTCTATTTGCAGGGCCATGTGTTGCAAAACCAGTTGGACAGCAGGGCCTAGTCTGCAGCAACAGGCATGGTCCTTGACGGAGATACCCCAGAAGAAAAGATACAAGTGTACCAACTGGTACTGTCAGAACAGAGCAGGGATGGGGGGGTCTTCAACTACACAGGGACAGAAAGAAGCCTGAAGACCCAACCTGGAAAAGATGTTTCTGCTCTAGGATGCAGTCCCACTGTCATAAGGACATTTCAGGTAACTCTGCTATGGAGGTCACAGATGACATGAGTGTGGTGAGATGGGGCTACTGAGGCAGCTCAACCATCAGCTCATAGAAAAGAGGATGCAGTTCTGTCCCTCCAGGGGCAGTCTAGAGGGAGCACAGGAGTCAAAGCAGATAAAGAGGCACACAACAAGTACCTTGCTGATCTCTGCTTTTTGGAATATTCAGGTCCTGTTTTAGCCTGAATTGCCACCATCTCACCCCTCAAGGCGTGTTCAAGGACAAACCAGGGGCAAGTTACAAAGGACAGGACTTGTAGCTCCAGGCTCTGACTTCTCCCTCTCTTAGCACTCACTTCTTTCAGTTTCTAAATCCTGTGAAATACCATTTAATCTAGTTTATGGCCACCACAGCAGTATAACACTGTACTCGGGTAACTAATTTACAGAGGTTTCATTTTATAGACTGGCAACCTGGTGACAGCACATCACCTATTTTCTCCACAAAAGATAAGAACAAGAAGAGAACAGCAAACCCCACAGAGAACTTTTCCGCTATGATCAATGTGTCTCTCAAAGTTCATGTGCTTACAGACAGAAGTTTTGGTAGATGGGCCTATGGAAAGCACTTAGGTCATTGGCACTCCATATTCAGGGTGAATTAATGGCATTTCAAGACAGTGAATGTGTTCCAGCTCTGCTTCCTCCTACACACTGTGCCTGACCACTGAACAACAAAGCTAGACAGTCTCTACCATGCACAGACACTTCTATCTTGAACTTTTGGCTTCCAGAATCATGAACCAAAGCAACTTCTATTCATGATAAATTACTGTCTCCCTTGAGTATTTCTGTTATAGGGCAGAGGACTGAAATTATTTTTCAGTTTAGGATTAAAAGATTCCAAAGAAGAGTGACTACTTTTTGCCTAAAAGCCAGGAAGGAATGTTCTTGGGTATCCCTCTAGCCTCCTCCTATTGCTGAAGGCCAGAAATCTTAGAAGTGTCTAAATCAAGAAGGTCTTTGTTCCATCATGGCCAGAGGCTAAAGAATCCAGAAAGGGGTAGGCTGGGATGGAGTAGGTTTTTTCCTTATCTCTTTACCCTAAAGAGTACCCCTTTCTGAAAACCATACTGAGGTTGGGATCACCTAACGTCTGGAACACAGCTCAGCCCACTTCCATGCATTGAAACTGTATTAAGTGAAAGTATAGCTCAATTATTTCCATTAGTGGGACCCCTCCTGATGTCAGAAACTCAGCTTTCATTTTCTCCTTTTCATGACCTCCTTGTAATAAAATGTCTTTCTAAATCTCACCTTTTGTAGTCTATGAATTTTGTTCTTTGAATTTATAGGACAGAATAAAAAGGCCTCTGCATCAGGGTAGCTTTGATGGCCATTGAAGAGCAGTACACTAGCCCCCTCCCCAAGCTAAATAGAACAGAGCTGAGAAAGGGACTACATTCAAAGATACCTTCATAGCCCCAAGTCATTTCAGCAACAAAAATACACTAAGATATACATGTTCCTCATAATACGAAGATAGACAGCATCAAAATTATAAAAGAGATGGTGGAGCAGAGACAAGCAGAGTGCATTCCTGAATGCCCACACAGCTAAGGGAAAATATCTCACTTACAACAGCAGAAAAGAGTGAGAGGAATGGAAATGGAAAGAAGGCAGCAGTAAGTACCGTAGTAAAGCGCTCTTGAGCTCATCTCTCTAGTCCCCTAACTTCTTTTACTTGTATGCTCATTGTGCAAGATGTGGACTTTATAATGGCATTTTCATTCTAGTCTTCCATGTACTAAAGCAGTGTGCACTGTCCATTTTGCTTTCCAAGAGTTTGCTTGTCCTCTTTTTACTTTCACTACTGTGTATATGACTTTCTATCCCACTCATTTATCTAAACTGACTCCAAGCCAGGGATTCTTTGAATGGCACCACAACAAGCAGGGATGCACACCCATGTGGGAACTATGTCAGGCTCTTTAGGCACAGTCATAAAAGTACCATGTCTGGAACATGAGGAAGTTGTACTTGTTTTGTGAGGGACCTCCATATTGATTTCCACATTGGCCTTACTAGTTATATCCATGCCAACAGTATACAAGTGTCCATTTTCCATACATGTTGTCTTGTTACCATTTAATGTGTGTGTGTGTGCGTGTGTGTGTGCATGCGTGTGTGTGTGTGCGTGCATGTGTGTATGTGCATGCATGCGTGTGTGTGTGCGTGTGTGTGCGTGTGTGTGTGTGTGCGCGTGCGCGCGTGCCATATTATTGTATATGGGGAGATGCCTGCGCATTTGTGTGGAGGTCAGAGGACAGATATTGTCCACCTGTTTTTGAGACCTCTCATTTGTCCAAAACTCACCAAGTAGGCCAGGCTGAATGTCCATAGAGTCCTGGAGAGCTGCTTTTCTCTGCCTCTCTAGTGCTTGGATTATAAGAGTGTGTTCTCCTTGTCTGCCTTTTGATTTTTAATGTATTATAAGGAGTGAACTTAGGTCCTCATGCTTGCAGAACAAGGACTTTACCAACTGTGCTAGTGTCCCAGCCTGCTGGATATTTTTTCCACAATAACCATTGTGATTGGGGTAAGATAAAATGTTAATATAGTATTTGGTTAGATTTTCATAATGGCTAGTATAGTAAATTTTTTCATGTGTTTTTGGCCATGTGACTATTCATTTTGTTTGTTAATTTACTAATTGGATTATTTATTTGAGAATGGGGCTTAAATTTTTGAGTTCTGTATAGATTTTAGGTATTAATTTTAGAAAGAGAAAGTAGGCATGGATTTGGGTGATGAGAAAGATCAGGGGGCCTTGTGGTGTGGTCACAATATACTGCATAAATTTTTTTTCAAAAGAAAAGGAGATAAGAGAACATAAATGCTCCTTTACATTTCAGAGGTCAATAAACATGAAGAAAGGATGATTAAAATGGTCCCTACAAGTGAGAGGCAAAAAGATACTGCTGTGCTAAGAAGAGGGTACCCATAAACTAGAATCCTTCAGAAACATGAGGCCCAGCTGCATTAAAGGAACAGTGAGGTGAGTCATACAGAGCCACATGGAAATAATCATAAAATGGAATTTCATGATTATCAAATGAGAAAAAGAGCTCCTTCTATCTCTAACTATGAAGCCGAGAAAGATGGAAAGCCCACACTTCAGAATAAGCTAAGCATCCCTGAACTTGAAATTCAAAGCCCATTTTAAAGTCAGAAACTCAAAAACATATGAGATACCCATGGGAAAATAGAAGTAAATGAAAACATAATTTTGGTCACTGAAGGAAGGTTTTAAAACAACCAAAAAATGAAATCATTAAAATACATTAAAGATCCCAACAGATAGTAGAAATGAGAGCAACTAGATGAAGGAGGCAAGTGGAAATAAACTGTAATGGAGGAATGGCACCATTGCTGAGCTAGAATATTGGACACATGCACAAGTAAAATTATTAAGACTTAGAAGTAAACAAAACCGTGAGCTTCTACAAAAACAGAATCTCATTGCTGTTAGACTTTCAAAATTAACAACATAAAACAGGGCAACAGGGAGGCAGCCAATGGCCAGACAGAAACTGAGGATATCAGTGAAACAGCCCTCATAGGAATGAATGCAATATCTAACCATTCACCTTCTGTGTGGCTCATTCTCTATATAAGCAATCAGATTAGAGCCAATAGAGCCTGAAACAATTAACTCCAAGCTCTATAATTAAAGACAAAGTTCTAATAATGGGATTAAAGTCACAGATTAACACAAATCCAACAATTTTCAGCAGTTTCAAAACCCACTTTTTCAAATAGGTCATCTGAATAAAAACCAAACAAAGAAACCTAAGAATTAAATGATATCTTATCAAATGGACATAATTGTAGAGGGCAAAGGTCCTTGTTCTCACAGATAAGCACCAAGGAAAACAGAAATGTTAAACACACAGAGTTGACTCCTCCATGAAGAATGTATACCTTCTTTCCACCTAGAAAGCTAGTAATGGATTTTATTAATTACCTAGTAGCCTGTGCTATCTCTAGGGCCAGGCCACATTTGAATCCCCCAGACTATTATGTTATCCAAGACACTTTTTCCCTAGACTTTTATTGTGAGCTTTGTTTCTCAGTCAACCAAACCCATTCTTAAGAAAGATCTCACTTATACTTTACAACAGCCTGGGTAACCTCTGTGTTATCTGTAGAGTCAGACCACTCCTCACTCCCACATACTTTTTATAAATACTTCACTAATTCTTCCTAGACCCCTGTCTTGAACATTGTTTCTGTGTCAATAGAACTCATCTTTATGAAAAAGGTCATATATACTTTGTAAAGACTTTCCATGTAAACATATCTTAAGTTTTGCGTACCAACGGGGTGGACTTAGTTATCATCAAAACACTTTTTCAAAATTATGCTGTGCTTTAATATGCCTAAAATAAATGGTCCAGTGTCATACTCTAGAACATTGAACCAGCACAGGCTACTGAACCAGATTTTCTTCTTGCTCATACAGATTGTTGCTAGGCTAAACCTGGAATTAGCCAAAGTTCTGATATCTACAGAATATTCTACAAAAACACCAAAGGATATACATGGAAGCTCTTTTAAAATAGATCACATGCTGGGATACAAACACACACACGTGCACTCAAACAAAATACAGCAAATTTGAAATATGTCTATTTATCTTATCCTGATGTTTATGCACTAAAAATAAAAGTGATAGCAAACAAATCTCTAGTAAATACACAAACTCATGGAAATCAAACAAATCATTACTGAATGATGAATGAGATAAAAAAAGAAAATTAAAATATTTCTAGAACTAAATGAAAATGAAAGCATAACACAAGAAAATCCATGGGACACATCCAAAAGTGGTTCTCAGAGAGAAGTTTATAGTCCTACATTCTTATATTTAAAAAGTGCAAAGGAACTTAATAGGAAGAGGTGGGGCAGGTCTTGTGAATAGGAAGAAGATAAAAGAAAATCATGGGATAAGTATAACCAGAATGTATTTATAGACATGTATGAAATTATCAAAAAATAATTTAGAAAGAATGGGGAAAACTCATAAAGATTATAAATAAATGATTTAATAATGATCAAAAACAATGGAAAAACAAGAACAATCAAAATCAAGTAGATTGAAATAATAAAAATTAAACAGCAATTAATTAAATACAAACAAAGAAAACAAAACCAAAAAAGTCAATGAATCTAATTGCTGGTTCTTTGAAAAGATAACATTAAAAGTTCCTTGGCCCAAACAAAAGAAAGAGATAAGCAACTTAACAAAATCAGAAATGAACAACAACCAAAAAAAAAACATTATAACAGACAACACAGAAATTCAGTAATTATAAAAAATACTTTAAAAATCTGTACTCCATTAAGTTGGAAGATCTAAAAGTAATGTATAAATTCTTGATTAATGAAACTACCCAAATTAAACAAATAAAGAAACCAACAACCTAAACAAACCCATAACAATGGAGACTGAAAAAGGAATGAAAAACTTTCTAGCTAGGAAGCCCAGGCCCAAATGGGTTCAAAGCAAAATCCTACCAGACTTT
The DNA here is from genome assembly GCA_019843965.1 of Rhynchomys soricoides. Taxonomy (NCBI): domain Eukaryota; kingdom Metazoa; phylum Chordata; class Mammalia; order Rodentia; family Muridae; genus Rhynchomys; species Rhynchomys soricoides. The sequence goes on along the minus strand of JADRCH010000120.1, from coordinate 662,539 downwards.
CAAGGAAGAACCACAACCAATACATCTTAAATTACTCAAAAATACAGTGATCACCAATAAACTAATTCTATGACACCCATGTTAAATACTATTCTAATACATAAACCAAGTAAAGACATTGCTAGATAGATAGATAGATAGATAGATAGATAGATAGATAGACAGACAGACAGACACAATCTCTCTGATGAGCATTAGATGAAAAATTACTGGAAAACTGAATATAGGTACACATCAAGATCATCTACCATGATCAAGTTGGCTTTATCCTGGAAAATAGGAATGACTCAACATACATAAGTCAATAAATATAATAAATCTTATAAATAGACTTAAAAACAAAAATTGCATGATCATCTCATTAAATGCAGGAAAAGCTTTCACAAAATCCAACATGTCTTCATGATAAAAGTCCTAGAGCCAGTAGGGTTGAAAAAAACATATATCAACATATTCAAGGTGATATATGACAAATTTACAGCCAGCATTATTCTAAATAAAGAAAAACTCAAAATAATTCCATTAAATTCAGGAATGAGACAGGGATGCCCACTTTCAATATAGTGCTGGAAGCACTGGCAGGTGCGACATGGTTGCCACTGCATGTCCTTACTTGTTCTCTGGGAAGTTTTAGCCAACTCACGATGATAAAGTTGTACCAGGAAATGTTTGAAGCAGAAAATATTTTTGAGAAACCTGAGATTTTAGTAGTTAAGATAATTAAAGGCTCCAAGGAAAAAGGAATACTAGGCCTGTGTCACTAAGGACAAGGATGTCCATAGAAAATACAAGGGACAAGATCAGGAACAAATAGCTGGGTCTACTAGATTAGTGAGCAATGGTACCTCCCCCATGAGGGGAGATCTCTAATAATATAATGGTTAATCCAGAAATATTATTGGGGGAAATTGGAATATATATGTATAATTAAAAAAAAGATAAAATATTGGGTAGAAGAGTTTGGACCCCATGACAGAGATGTTGGATTAGTGAACTGACTTTCCTGGAAAGATTGAAACATACTGATTTGACTCCCTGATATTGCCTGCCTAAGGAAATTAGAGTACAAGTTCGAAGAGCTAGAATTTAAGCTTCTGGAGGAGCTCTGTAGGAAGCTGCAAAAGGAATTAATATTGCATATGGATGAGCTTAATAATGAGATTTTGCAAATTTAGACATTTAAAATATTAATATTATCCTGACCTGTTTAGCACCTTTCTCTTCTCATGTTAATGTTGTAACCACAAGTTTATGCCCAGATGACCTGTGATATAGATGTTTTTCTGAGAGCTAAAAGTTAATGTATACCTTGCTTTAGGAGACACTGAAGGATGACTTTGTGTGTGCATTTTGCTTTCTGGTGGCATAGTTAAATTATATGGGGTTTTTCAGGAAAACTAATGGGCTTGAGAAAAATAAGAAAAAAGCTTTTGATTATATATTACTGTATAACAAGGAGGTGTATAACCAATAAAAGACTGAGATGAACTGAGAGGGAGAGAGAGGAGAGAGAGAGAGAAACTGCTTCAGAGTGTAGCTTCAGAACAGCAATGAGTCACCTGTCAGCTTGTACCTGCATCCTTGCCTGAGACTCTGATTTTGTGCTGATTCAATCCTCCCATTCTCAAGAACCAGAAACAACTGAAGGTGGTCTTCAGCAACTAACTAAAGCAATACGGTAGGGTAAGAGTATTAAAAGGACACAGATAGGGGAAAAGATAAAATTATACTTATTTGCAGATAATATGATATTGTACAAAAGATATCCGAAAAATTCCAGCAAAATATCTAGACATTATCAATAATTTGAGCAAAGTGGCAGGATGCAGAATCACCTTACAAATATCAGTAGCCTTTGGATATACATACAAAGATATCATGTATATACTCCCACTTATAGTATCATCAAAAACAATAAACATTTTTTAAAAAAAAACATAAATACTATAAGAATGTGCTTTTCTTTTAATCCCATGTAGAAGGATGTGGGACTGCTTTGACTGTCTGAAGCAACTGATTATGATTTGCCTGGTGCTCTAGCAGAAGTGTGGCTTTGCCATCTTCACATAGTTTCTACGGCTGTGTAATATTTGGAATTCTGGGAACTTTTCAGAAGGTATATATGTGCTAGGGCCCTGAGATATTCAGTGGGTAGTTGCTGGTCATTTAGGGAGGTTGGTTGTGGTTTGTTAGTAGCCGAGGTCAAAGAAGAAACAAAATGAAAGAAATTAGATTCAGGCATCTCTCTCTCTCTCTCTCTCTCTCTCTCTCTCTCTCTCTCTCTCTCTGTGTGTGTGTTTTTCTGTGTTTATGTCTCTGTCTCTATCATTCTCTCTTATCTAGTGTTAGAGGATGAAACTGAGAGGATAAATGATGGGAAAAAACAAAGAGCAGCTACAATATCTTGCGTTCAATTTGGTAGATTAATATTGTGAAAATGATCATTAAAACAGATGCAATTTACAGAGTCAATGCAACCCCAATTGAAATAGCAACAACATTGTTCAGAGAAATAGAAGAAATCCTAAAATTCATATGGAACCAAAAAAGACTGCAGATAAGCAAAGTGGTCCTGAACAAAAAGAATAATACTGGGGGGATTGCCATTCTAGACTTCAAGATATACTACAGAGCCATAGTAATAAAAATCAATAAGATACTGGAACAAAATCAGAATTGTAGACCAATAGAAAAAGAATGAATGACTCAAACACAGTATACATAACTATAATCATGACAAATATGACAAAGAAACCCAAAACAAGTATAGAAATAGAAAAAAGCTTTTTCAGCAATTGGTGCTGGGAAAACTGGGTGTCTACATGCAGAAGAATGGAGTTAGATCTGTATCTATCACCCTACACAAAAATTATCACTAAGTGGATCAAAGACTTCAATTTGAAATCTGAAATGCAAACTGATAAAAGAAAACATAAGCAGCTTCTTACAAGATATAGAAGTAGAAAAAGAATTTCTGAGTAGCATTTGCCCTAGGAAATGTGGCCAACAATTGACAAGTGGGACCTTGTTAAACTAAAAATCTTCTGCACAGCTAAAGAAACAATCAAGTGAAGAGGAAGCTCACATAATAGGACAGAATCTTTACTAGTTATACATCAGACAGATAATTAGTATCTAAAACATACAGAACATACAAAGAAGATAAAGAACAAAGAGTCAAATAAACATAATGACCAAATTAACAAATGAGGTAAAAGTCTAAACAGAGAGTTCTCAATAAAATAAATAAAATGGCTAAAAAATACTTGAAAAAAGTTCATTATCCTTAGCAATTAGTGAAATGCAAACTAAAACAACTTTAAAATTTTGTCTCATGGCAGTCAGTATGCCTAAGATACACAAAACAACTAATAACAACTGCTGGTAAGCTTTGGGGAAAGAAATGAGGAAAAAGAACCCTCATTCACTGTTAATGAGATTGCAAACTGGTATGGCCACTCTGAAAATCAGTATGGGAAATTCTCAAGTGATAAGAGTAAATCTACTTTATGACCCAGCCATACCACTTCTCTGCATATACCCACAGGACATAACATCCTACTCTACAGAAAATTGCTTAGCCACATTCACTGGTGCCATATTCACAATAGTCAGGAAACAGAAACAAACTAAAATGTCCCTCAACAAATGAATGTGTAATGATATGTAGTACATGTGCACAAGGAAATACTATTTAACTATACTGAAAAAACAAAATTTTCAGATAAATGGGTGGACATGAAAATAGTTGCATTGAGTGAGGTAGCTCAGCCCAGGAAGGACAAGCCATGCCTTATTCTCTTTCATCCGCAGCTTCTAGCTTCAGCTGTGCGTATAAAACATGGAGGAACCACAGAACCCATGAAAGTTAGCAGGGTCTATGGGTGGGGTGGAGTGCTTCAGAGGAAAACAATGACATACATAAGATAGGAAATGGGAAATAGAAAAATAAAAGTAGGGCTCCAACTTACAAGTGGGGAAAGTGGTCAGTAGAGAAAGAGAACAAAGATGAAGGACAAAATCAGCAAAGTTGTTTCACAATGCCTTAAGAAATCATAGAATTTTATAGTTATCTAAAACTAGAGTCCAAGTGATTCCCAGAACAATTTAGGCTATGGCTATTGCCTTTGGTTGCCTCTCAGAGATTGAAGAAAATACTTAGGACACAAAAAAAGAAACGAACTTTATTTGATCTAGATTTAATCTGAAAGTCTCCTTCCTGAGGTCTAACTTCTATAGCACCAGAAAATACTATACATGCTGCCAAGAAAGCTACACCTATGAACCACAACAATGGCCAGTATGCTAAAATGCCTATAAAGATGCAATAAGTGGCATTCATAACTTAGTGGCAACCAACAACAATCTAATTGGACTTGAGGCCCACTCAATGGGAAGAAAATCATGCTCACTGCTAGAAACATAACCAGCTACCCAGGGCTAGTGAGGTTGTGGATCTCAGAAGATAATTTACTACTACCAGTTTAGTAAACCAACATAATTCTTAACTACAGTAGAAATCTTATCTTTATACCAACATATAGTGTAAATACCACCCCTCACCAAAGAACCTTCTCTTTATATCAAATGGATACAGTCTTTCTGTACAGTTAAACAGTATTCCATTGTGGGTATGTATCATATTTTCATTATCGATTCATCTGTTAAAAGGACATTTAGATTGTTTTTATCTTCTGGTTATTGCCAATAGCATATAATTGAACATGGCTGAGCACATATCTGTAAAGTAGGATTAGGAAGAGTAGTCTTGTTAGAGTGCAGCCTTTTTGGAGATGTGTTACTGACAGTGGCCTTTGAAACTTCAAAAGCCCATGCCAGGCCCAATGTTTCTTGCTACATCTGTTGCCTAAGGATCAGTATATAAAACTCTCAGCTACTGCTACAGCACCATGCAGGTCTACTTTCCACCATGATGATCATAGACTCACCCTCTGCAACTATTAGCAAGCCTCCTGTTAAGCACTTCCTTTTATAAGAGTTGGTCATGGTATCTCTTTACAGCAATAGGACAGTGGCTAAAACAGCTCTTTCTTTCATGGTGCCGAAAAATGCTATGTCATCAATAGTCTGACTCAGCTATGACAGACCATGCAAGATATACGCACTGGTACTGTCTTCTCAATATTTATGCTTATGCTCATAGATTAGAATTACTGGCAGCTTTGATCAGAAACACATCTTTTTGCAAAGGATAGTTACTACAAATGCTTATAGCTAGTCAAAGTGCTGATTGAATGTTCAGTCATGAATAGGACATTTAAATGACCCCTGCAAGGCCAAAGGAAGATATGATGAAACAGAGAGGGGTTCATGAACTCTTCCCTGAGTATTTATAGGCATTTGATGGTTTCTAGTGAGGGTACAAGATCTCCAGTGGTATAGCACATGACTGTTCCTGTACACATTTGCCATGCTTCTGTATGCAATCATAATAATGTCATTGCATCATTGAAAATAAAGACATGAAAGCAGAGGGTGAACAACCTCAGAAAAGAGAGATGTCTTTGGGTTTTACTGCTGTGAACAGACACCATAACCAAGGCAAGTCTTATAAGGACAATGTTTAATTGGTTCAGAGGTTAAGCTTATTATCATCAAGGTGGGAGCATGGCAGACATGATGCAGGAGGAGCTGAGAGTTCTACATCTTCATCTGAAGGCTGCTAGCTTCAGATGAATACTGACTTCCAGGCAGCTTGCATGAGGGTCTTATAGCCCATACCCACAGTGACACACCTACTCCAACAGGGCCACACCTTCTAATAGTGCCACTCCCTGGGCCAAGCATATACAAGCCATCGTCAAGAAATGATGTACAGGTGTGTGTGGGTGACAGAGAGTACAATTGGGTGAATATGATCAAAATATCTTATATATGTATATTAAAATGTCATTGTCAAAGAGAACAATAAAAGAATCAACAAAATTAAGAGGTGGCTATTGAGAAAATCAACAAGCTAGATAACCCCTCAGCCAAACTAAAGGGAACAAAGATAGTATCCAAACAACAGAAACTGAAGAAATTCAAAAAAAATCATCCAATCCTATTACAAAAGCCTGTACTCAACAAGACTGGAAAATATAGATGAAATGGATCATATTCTATACAGATATCACATACGAAAGTTAGATCAGAATCAAGTAAACTATCTAAATAGTACCATAATAGAAATAGAAAGAGTCAGTAAAGTCTCCCAACCAAAAAAAAAAAAAAAAAGCCTAGGGCAAAATGGTTTCAGGGCAGAATTCTGTGAAATATTCAAAGAGCTAATGCCAATACTCCTCAAATTATTCCACAAAATAGAAACAGAAAGAACACTACCTAATTTGTTCTATGAAGCCACAATTACTCTGATACTTTAAGCACACAAAGACCCAGCAAAGAAAGAGAACTTCAGACTAATTTTACATATGAACATTGATAATCAACAAAATTCTTGCAAACCGAATCCAAGAACATATCAAAACAATTATTCACCAGGATCAAGTAGTCTTGATCCCAGGGATACAGAGATGGTTTGATATATGAAAATTCATCAACATAATCCACTATATAAACAAACTCAAGGAAAAAAATATCACACGATTATCTCATTAGGTACTGAAAAAGCCTATGACAAAATACAAAACCCTTTCATCTGAAAAGTCTTGGAGAGATCAGGAATTCAAGGTACATACCTAAACATAATAAAAGCAATACACAGCAGACCAACAGCCAATATCAAATTAATGGAAACTTGAAGCAATCCTACTAAAATCAGGGACAAGACAAGGCTGCCCGATCTCTCCCTATTTATTCAATATAGTACTCAAAATTCTAGCTAGAGCAATTAGACAACAAAAGGAGGTCAAAGGGATACAAATTGAAAAGAAAGAAGTCAAGGTATCACTATTTGTGGATGATATGATAGTATACATAAGCAACTCTAAAAATTCTACCCAAGAACTACAGCTGATAAACAACTTCAGCAAAGTGGCTGAATATAAAATTAACTCAAACAAATCAGTAGCCATCCTCTACATAAAGATAAATGGGTTGAGAAAGAAATTAGAGAAACACCCTTCACAGTAGTCACAAATAAAATAACTTGGTATAACTGTAACCAAGCAAGTGAAAGATACGTATGACAAGAACTTCAAGTCTCTGAAGAAAGAAATTGAAGAAGACCTCAGAAGGTGGAAAGATCTCCCATGCTCATGATCCATAGTATTAACATAGTGAAAATGGCCATCCAACCAAAAGCAATATACAGATTCAAAGTAACCCCATCAAAATTCAAATCAATTCTTCATAGAGTTAAAAAGAGCAATTCTCAACTTTACATGAAATAACAAAGAAACCTAAGATAGCAAAAAGCAATTCTCAACAATAAAAGAACTTCTGGTGGAATCACCATCGCTGACCCCAAGCAGTACCACAGAGCAATAGTGTTAAGAATCCCACATGGTATTGGTACAGAGACAAGCAGGTAGATCAATGGAATAGAATTGAAGACACAGAAATAAATTCATACATCTGTAGTCACTTGATCTTTGACAAAGAAGTCAAAACTATACAGTGGAAAAAAATAAAGCTTCTTCAACAAATGGTGCTGGTCTCATGGGTAGTCTGCATGCAAAAGGACACAAATTTATCTATCTTTATCTCCTTGTACAAAGCTCAAGTCCAAGTGGATGAAGGCCCTCCACATAAAACCAGATACAATGAATCTAATAGAAGAGAAAGTGGGGGAAAGCCTCAAACACATTGGCACAGGGGGAAATTTCCTGAACAGAATACCAATGGCTCAGGCTCTAAGATCAAATATGGGACGTCATGAAACTCGAAAAACTTCTGTAAGGCCAAGGACATTGTCAAAAGGAGAAACAGCAAACTACAGATTGGGAAAAGAAAGATCCTTACTAACCCTACATCTAATAGAGAGCTAATATCTAAAATATACAAAGAACTCAAGAAGTTAGACTCCAAAACCAAATAACCCAATTAATAAATGGGGTAAAAAGCCAAACAAAGAATTCTCAACTGAGGAATATCTAATGGCTGAGAAGTACCTAAAGAAATGTTCAACATCTTTAGTCATCAGGGAAATGAGACTGTATACTGGCTAGTTTTGTGTGTCAACTTGACAGAAGCTAAAGTTATCACAGAGAAAGGAAGTTCAGTTGAGAAAATGCCTCCATGAGATCCAGCGGTAAGGCATTTTTTCAATTAGTGATCAAGGGGGGAGGGTCCCTTGTGGGTGGTACCATCTGTCGGCTGGTAGTCTTTGGGCTCTATAAGAAAGCAGGCTGAGCAAGCCAGGAGAAGCAAGAAAGCCAGTAACATCCCTCCATGGCCTCTGCTTCAGCTCCTGCTCTTTGACTTAATTGAGTTCCAGTCTTGACTTCCTTTCATGATGAACAGCAACATGGAAGTGTAAGCTGAATAAACCCTTTCCTCCCCAACTTGCATCTTGGTCATGATGTTTGTGCAGAAATAGAAACCCTGACTAAGACACCCTGATTCTGCCTTACACAAATCAGAATGGCTAAGATCAAAAATTCATGTGACAGCAGATGCTGGTGAGGATGTGGAGAGCAACACTCCTCCATTGCTGGTGGGATTGCAAGCTGGTACAATCACTTTCTAAATCAATCTGGCAGTTCCTCATAAAATTGGAAATAGTTCTACCTGAAAACCCAGCTACACCACTCCTGGGCATATACCCAAAAGATGCTCTACCACATCACAAGGACATATTCTGCATTATGTTCATAGCAGCCTTATTTATAATAGCCAGAAACTGAAAACAACCCATAAGTCCCTCAATGGAAGAATGTATACAGAAAATGTGGTATATTTACACAATGGAATACTACTCAGCTTTAAAAGCAGGGACATCACAAATTTTGCAGGCAAATGAATGAAACTAGAAAATATCATCCTGAGTGAGGTAACCCAGACCCAAGAGGACATATATGGTATGTACTCACTGATAAATGGATATTGGCCCAAAAGCTCAGAGTACCCACAATACAACTCACAGATTATATAAAGCTTAACAAATAGAAGGGCCAAAGTGTGGATCCTTCAATCACACTTAGAAGGGGGAACAAAATAATCAGGGAAGGCAAAGAGGGAGCCATCTGAGTGGGAGAGGGGAGCGGGGGGGGGGGGAATGGGGGCAGAATCGAGTATGGGAGGAGACAGGAGAGAAGCCCAAAGGGCCTGGAGAATGAATAGAAATATGCAGCAGTATAGGATGGGGAACAGAGGGAACCACTAGAAAGTGCCAGACCCCAGGGATTCGAGTGGCTCCCAGGACCCATTGGGATGACATTAGCCAAAATACCCAACAGCAAAGAGATAAAACCTGAAGAAACCACCTCCAGTAGATAGACACAGTCCCCAGTTGAGGGATGGTGCCACCCAACCATCTCAAAATTTTTAACCCAGAATTTTTCCTGTCTAAAGGAAATGAAGGAACAAAAAATTGGAGCAGAGACTGAAGGAAAGGCCATCCAGAGAGTGCCTCACCTTGGGATCCATCCCATGCACAGACACCAAACCCTGACTTTATTGCTGATGCCAAGATGTGCCTGCAGTCAGGACTCTGGCATAGCTCTCCTCTGAGAGGCTCTGCCAGCATCTGACTAAGACAGATGCAGATACTCATAGTAAATCATTGGACTAAGCTAGGGGACTCCAGTGAATGGGTTAGAAGAAGGACTGAAGGAGCTGAAAGGGATTTCCACCCATAAGAATAACAACAGTATCAACTAACTGGACCCCTCAGAGCTCCCAGGGACTAAGCCACCAACCAAAGAGCATACATGGGCCAGTCCATGGCTCCTGTTACATATGTAGCAGAGGACTGCTTTATCTGGCCTCAGTGGGAGGGGATGTGCTTGGTCCTTTGGAGGTTTGATGTCCCAGAGAGGGGAGATATTAGAGGAGTGAGGTAGGAATAGGTTGGTGTGTTAGAGAGGACCCTTTCAGAGGCACAGGGGAGGGTTGGGGAGGGTTTTGTGGAGGGAGGACTGGGAAGTGGGACAACATTTGAAATGCAAATAAATAAAATAATAATAAAATATATATTTCTAAACAAAAGATGCACAATTGAGAATTTCGTGCACTGTATTAAAGTCCTTGAACAAACAGCTCTTATTGATGCTTTGTATTGTTTTCTTTGTTTCTATTTCATTACTTTCTGTGCTAAATTTTATTATTTTTTACTGTTAGCTGGGTTTTTATTTGGTTTACTCTTGATCTCACAGAAATCTGCCTGCCTCTGCCTCCTAAGTGCTGGGATTAAAAGTGTGCACCACTATGTCCAGTTCTTTTGGTTAGCTTTAGTTTGAAATCATTTTGTTAAACATTAAGATAAATGCCTGCTTGTTTCCTCCTGGAATTGGTCTGAAGTCCATTAATCTACTCTTACTCTAAGATATGTTTCTTGTAGACAACAGCTTGTTTCTTGCTTTTTTTCCATCAGTCTTTGATTGGAGAACTTAGGTCACTGATATTTAAAGGAGTTGTTCAGGAATTGAAAGATGAAATTTCCAATGAGAGTGAGGGCAAGCAAGCACAAATAAGAGCTTCTTTCTTTCACAGCCTTTTATGTGGGCTGCCATCAGAAAGTGTGATCAGGATTTTAGGTGAGTCTTCCCACAGCAAACGATCTTACCAAGAAAAATTCCTCACAGGTGTTTCTAGTGTTTGGAATTTAGTTATTCCAGGTATAGTTAAATTGACAACCTGGATTAGTCATAACACAACTTAAAAAGAAGAATAATCCTCAATTAAATTTAATCAGTAATGACAATCTCCCAACAAAGAAAAGCTCAGGACACCAGATGAATTCCATGCTGAATAATTGGTAAATCATTTCAATCATTGGTAATCAGTAATCATTTAAAGAAGAACCACAAGTAATGCTCCTCAAATTGCTCCATAAAATATCAAAGGGGAAGGCACTACCAAAATCATATTACAATGTTGAAATCACCATCACCAAAACTGTATAAAACAAAACAAATAAAGAAAAGTATGTAACAATTTTGCTGATGACAAAAAAAAAAAACAACAACAACAAAAAAACCCCACAATATAGAACTGAGAAACACATTAAGAAAATTGTATAGCATGACTGAGTTGATTTTATTGCAGAGATGCAAGTTTGTTTCAACATATGGAAATCAGCAAATGTAATAATTCAGCTGACAAATAAACATCTCAGTAGTTACAGAATAGACCTTTATTATTATTATTTTACTTACTTATGTGTTTGAGTATATGCTTATGTGTGAACATGTTAGAATGCAAATAGAGGCCAGAAAAAAACATCAGATCCCTCTGAGTTGGAGTTACAGGCATTTACAGGATGCTCAGTTTGATGTATGGGTGCTGGACTGCTAACTCTGGTCCTCATGATTAATTGTGCAGCAAGTGTCATCACTGTAGCCTACTCCAAAAAAAGAAATGACCTTTGACAAAGTTCAACATCTCTTTATGATTTAAAAAACACTAAAGAGACTAAGAACATAAATAAAATAAAATAGATGTTATATAATAAGGAATATATGACAAGGTTGTAAGGTAACATTCTTTTTTGTTTTGTTTTGTTTTTTTGTTTTTTGGTTATTTTCGAGACAGTTTCTCTGTGTAGCTCTGGCTGTCCTGGAACTCGCTCTGTAGACCAAGCTGGCCCCAAACTCGGAAATCCACCTGCCTCTGCCTCCCAAGTGCTGGGATTAAAGGCATGTGCCACCACTGCCCAGCAACATTCTTATAATATGGGAAACTGAGACTATGTTTTCTAAACTCTGAAATGAAAGAAAATTACACATTTGCTCCACTACTATAAATATGCTGTTGAAGTCTTAGCTATCACAATAAAAAAAGTGAAAGAAATAAAAATAATATAAATAGGAAATGAAGAATTTAAATTACCCCCTATTCCAGCAGAGGCCAAGCTGACACTCAGAACCCCAGGTAAGCACCCTTCCCAGGGACCACCAACACTCCCCCAGTGCCAACCCAACCTATCTGAAACAGCTCCTCCTCTCCTTGTGATCTGTCCCTATACCTCCTGCAAAAGCCCCCCATTCAGAGACCTAGCCAGCACCCAGAACCCCAGATAAGCTTCCTTCCTGGGGACCACCAGCACTCTGCTAGTGCCTACCCAGCTTATCCCCAAGCATCTCTCGTTTCCTCATCACCATATCTCAACCTATACCTCTGGTAGAAGCCACACTCTTCCACCAACGGCCATGGCGCATTTCTCTCTACAAAGTCACAGTCATGACAATCAAGGATCAACAGAGAAAACAAGGTGAGCAATGCCAGAGCATCATCAGTGAAGCCTAGCAAGATGAAGGCCAGTGAAGACCAGCAAGCTGAAGCCCAGGGAAGACCAGCAAGACAAACCAATGCCAGAGCATTGTCCATTGTCTATTGGGTTATACTCTTTTTGGATATCACCTGTCCTCTCAAGTGTCCACTCCAGCAAAACATCATACCTCTCATAAGGCAGCTTCCAGAAAAACACCACATGATGCAACTGAGTCTCCAATAAAATCAGAAATTCCCACTTTCTACAAGTGACAGCTCATGATGGTGAGGATGTGGAACAAGAGGAACATGCCTTCATTGGTAGTGGAGTACAAACTTGTACACTCACTTTGGAAATCAATATGGAGGTTCTTCAGAAAACTGGGAATAGTTCTACTTCAAAACCCAACTATACTGCTCTTGGACATATACCCTAATGAAACCCTATTCTACCACAAGGACACTTATTCAACCATATTCAGAGCAGCTTTATTAATAATAGCCAGAAACTGGAAACAACCTAGATGTCCTTCAACTGATGAATGAATTAAAAGAATTACAACAGTGAAGTATGACTCAGCTGTTAAAAACAATGATATCATGAAATTTGCAAATGGAAGTAGAAAAAAAAAATAACCCTGAATGAAGTAACACAGGCCCAGAAAGACAAACATGGTATATACTCACTTATAGGTAGACATTAGCTATTAGGTAAAAAATAATCATGCTACAATCCAAAGACCGAGAGAAGCTAAGTAACAAAGAGTGCTCAAGGGGGAGACACATTGATCTCTTAGCAAAGGGGAAATAGAATAGATTTTGTGGTTGAACTGGGGGCAGGTGGAGAGGGAAAAAGGATGGTTCCAGAATTGGGGAATGGAGGGAGAGAGTACTGGAAGAGACTACTGGAATTGGGGAGACATTTGGGAGGCAATGTATAGACCTAGTACAGTGGAAACTCCCTTGATTTTACAAGAATGACCTTAGTTAAGTCCCCTAGTAGTGGAGGAAATGGAGCCCAAACTGTCTATTTTTTATAATCAGGCAAGGCTCTCAGCAGTGGGACTGTGACATCAACCTAGCCACAAAATCTTTGACATCCTGCCTATAAGATGTGGTGAGGCAAAGGGCAGAGAACTTGTAGGAATGTCCAACCAATGACTGGTCTAACTTGAGGCCCACAGCACAAGAGGGAGCTCATGCCTGAAACTATCTGGATGTCCAGGAACCAGAGGCTGGTCAGTCCAGAGGCCCAGGATAGAACCAAATAAGACTAGCCAAAAAGTAAAGTAAATTAACTGATTCCTAATGATATTCTACTATACCTATAGATCAATGCCTATCTCAATTGATATCAGAAAAGTAACATTCAGTAGCTGCTAGGAGCAAATAAAGAGACCACAGCCAAACACCAGGCAAAGTTGTGAGAACCTGGAAGAAGAGGGGGAGAATAGATTCTAGGAGCCAAGAGTGGTTGAGAACACAGTAAGAACATGACTCACTGAATCAACTAAGCAGGGCTCATACTAGCTCACAGATACTGAAGCTACAATCATAGACCTTGTATCATTTTGAACTAGGTCTTCTGCATATACATTATGGTTGCATAGCTTGCTATTCTTGTGGGATCCCTCACAACAGGACTAAGGGGCATGTATCTGACCCTTTTGCTTACATTTGGGACTCTTTTTCTCCTACTAGGCCAACTCTTCCAACCTTGATATGAGGGTTTGTGCCTAGTCTTATTATAAATTGTTATGCCATGTTTTGTTGATATCCCTGGGAGGACTGCTTTTATTTATTTTTTTAAGGCAAACAAAAGAGGAATAGATCTAGCATGAGCAGGGGACGAGAAGGAGTGGAGTTCGAGGAAACTCCTTCTAGGATATACGATATAATATATGTTAGGGTATAATATATGTGAAGAATAAGAATTTAAATTAGCTAAGGCAATCAGACAACAAAAGGAGGTCAAAGGGATACAAATTGGAAAGGAAGAAATCAAAATATCACTATTTGCAGATGATATGGTGGTATACTTAAGTGACCCAAAAAACTCCACCAGAGATCTGCTACAGCTCATAAACAACTTCAGCAAAGTGGCTGGATACAAAATAAACTCAAGCAAATCAGTAGCCTTCCTATACTCAAAGGATAAACAGGCTGACAAAGAAATTAGGGAAATAACACCCTTCACAATTGTCACAAACAATATAAAATATCTTGGTGTGACTCTAACCAAATAAGTGAAAGATCTGTATGACAAGAACTTCAAGTCTCTGAAGAAAGAAATTGAAGAAGACCTCAAAAGATGGAAAGATCTCCCATGCTCATGGATTGGCAGGGATAGAGTTAAAATTGCCATCCTGTCGAAAGCAATCTACAGATTCAATGCAATCCCCACCAAAGTCCCAACTCAATTCTTCATAGACTTAGAAAGAGCAATTCTCAAATTCATATGGAATAACAAAAAACCAAGGATAGCAAAAACTATTCTCAACAATAAAAGGTCTTCTGGGGGAATCAGCTTCCCTGACGTCAAGCTGTACTACAGGGCAGTAGTGATAAAAACTGCATGGTATTGATACAGTGACAGGCAGGTAGATCAATGGAATAGAATCGAAGACCCAGAATTGAACCCACACACTTAATGGTCACTTGATCTTTGACAAAGGAGCTAAAACCATCCAGTGGGAAAAAAGACAGCATCTTCAACAAATGGTGCTGGTTCAACTGGCAGTCTACATGTAGAAGATTGCGAATTGATCCATTCCTATCTCCCTGTACAAAGCTCAAGTCCAAGTGGATCAAGGACCTCCACATAAAACCAGAGACACTGAATCTAATAGAAGAGAAAGTGGGGAAAAGTCTCGAACACATGGACACAGGGGAAGAGTTCTTGAACAGAAAACCAATGGCTTGTGCTCTAAGATCAAGAATCGACAGATGGGACCTCATAAAATTACAAAACTTGTGTAGGGCAAAGGACACTGTCAATAGGACAAAACGGCAACCTACAGATTGGGAAAAGATCTTTACCAATCCTGCGTCCAATAGAGGGCTAATATCCAATGTATACAAAGAACTCAAGAAGCTAGATTCCAGAGATCCAAATAACCCTATCAAAAAATGGGGAACAGAGCTAAACAGAGAATTCTCAACTGAGGAAACTCAAATGGCCAAGAAGCACCTAAAGAAATGTTCAACATCCTTAGTCATCAGGGAAATGCAAATCAAAATAACCCTGAGATTTCACCTCACACCAGTCAGAACGCCTAAGATCAAAAACTCAGGTGACAGCAGATATTGGCGAGGATGTGGAGAAAGAGGAACACTTCTCCATTGCTGGTGGGAATGCAAGTTGATACCTCTCTGGAAATCAGTTTGGCAGATCCTCAGAAAAATGAACATAATACTACCTGAGGACCAAGGTATTCCACTCTTGGGCATATACCCAGAAGATGCTCCAACATGTAATAAAGACACATGTTCCACTATGTTCGTAGCAGCCATATTTATAATAGCCAGAAGCTGGAAACAACCCAGATTTCCCTCAACTGAGGAATGGATACAGAAAATGGGGTACATTTACACAATGGAATACTACTCAGCAATTAAAAACAATGACTTCATGAAATTTGCAGACAAATGGATGGATTTTGAAAATATCATCCTGAGCAAGTTAACACAGTCACAAAAGAATGAACATGGTATGTACTCACTGTTAAGTGGTTATTAGCCCAAGAGTTCAAAATACCCAAGAGTTACTTCACAGCAACAGTAGGGCGGAGTGGGAGGTCCTAGATGAAGAACTTGGAGCAGGGACTGAAGTAGCTGAGGGAGTTTGCATCCCCAGAAAGGCAGCAACAGTGGCAACTGGCCTGACCCCCTGATACTCCTGGAGCTTGATCCACCAACCAAAGAATACACTTGGAGTGACCCATGGTGCTGGCCACATATGCGGCAGAGGAGGGTCTTGTTAGACATTGGGGGGAGGAGAGGCCCTTGGGCCTGAGGGTATTAGATCCCCCAGTATAGAAGAGTGCCAAGGAGGGAAGATGAGAGTGGGTGGGTGGTTGGGGGAATACCCCAGTAGAGGCAGAGGAGGGGGGAGGGAATATGGAGGTTCCAAAGGGGAGATCTGGAAAGGGGAAAACATTTGAAAAGTAAATAAAGTAGAAAAAAATAAAATAAAAAATAAAAAAGAATTTAAATTAAAAATTAATTAAATTTATCTATATTTGCTAAAGAAATGAATCTATAATTAAAAGGTCCTAATAACTCTACTAGAAAACTTTTAGACCTAATAAACATTTTTAGTCAAGTAGAAGAATATAAAATGAACATGCAAAATTAATAGCTTTTCTATATACCAAAACAAACTTTTAGAAAGAGAAATCAGGGGAAGGGGGAGTCATATTCAGTGTATCCTTTTTTAAAAAAGAAATCTACCAAGAAAGTGAAAAAAAAAAACACCTTCAATAAAAAATCTAAGACAGAATCTAAAGTGTGTGTTCAACCGTGGCCCAGAAATGTATATGGCCAAAAATGATAGTGAATGTGACCTAACACAAAATCATACAATTTTTAAAACATTGTTTTAAATAATTTTTGTTCAGTTCTTGAGTGTAAACCTTGTTAGTGATGTCATGCTACAATGTTACAAGTTTAAGCACACCTGCTAGATGATGCCAGAACTTTCATGTTATAGATTGGCAGGTTTAATATTATTAAAATGGTTATATTATTAAAAGTAATCTATGGGTTCAATACAATTGCCATTAAAATACTAACAACAGGATATTTTCAAAATCTTAGCTTTCACGTGGAAGCATAAAAGGTTTCATCCACATAGCCAAAACATGAAGCAGGAAGAATTGGACTGTAGGCATCATAATATTTGATCTCAAACTATATTATTACAGAACCATAATAGCAAAACTTGTATTATACTGGCACAAAAAAAACAGACATATAGACCACTGGAATAAAACAGTATGCTCACAAATAAAACCACATAACTATAGCATCCTAACAAAGGTACAAAAAACATACATAAAAACAAAACAACAACAAATAATAACAATAACCAGCCTCTTCAGCAAATACTGCAGGGAACACTGACTCTCCACATGCAGAGGAAGAAAACTAAAAGGAAAAGTGAGATGATGGAATTAGAAGGTAAATGGCTGAAGCTAGAGACCGTCATTCTGAATGAGGTAACTGAGACTAAAGCCATACTTCTCATCCATACAAAATCGATTCAGAAGGACTTCAAGTCCTTAGTGAAAGAACTGAGAATCTGAAACTGCTGAGGCGAACATAGTAAAATGCTTCAAGGTACAAGCACAGCAATGTTTTCAAAAGAGTCTCCAATATCAGAGAAAATAACCCCAAGAATTGAAAAGGGGGATTACATGAAATTAAAAGACTTCTGCACAGCAAAATTGAGAGCACCAAAGTAAAGAGACAGCATACATAAAATTTTGCTACCCACATATTAGACAGGCAGTTAATATTTGCATTATACAAATAGTTTCAAATATTAAACATCAAAATAATACATTATTCAATCAATAAATAAGCCAGTACACTGAAAAGGTGGTTTGCAAAGAAATTATAAGTAGCCAATAAATATCTGAAAATTTTCAACATACTTAGCATCAGAACAATGAAAATAAAACTTCTTTGCAATTCCATATGACCACAGTCAGAATTGCTATCATCCAGGAAGAAAAATGACAACAAATGCATTAATGTGGGGAAAATGGAAGGCTCATTTATGACTGGTGAAAATATAAACTATAAAACAACTGTGAAAATTAGCTGGGATTTCTTCAAAAAGCTAAAACTAAAATTCAGCTATACCATTCTTGGGCATGTACCCAACAGATTTTATACCTGACTGCAGAGATACTTGCTCACCCATGTTCACTGATGTTCTGATCATGAAAGCAGTTTACCCATCAACTAAAGAATGAAGAATGTAAGTATGGTGTTTCCTACAATGGACTCAGCTATTAGGAAAAGTGAGAAATGGAATTAGAAGGCAAATGAATGAAGCTAGAGACAGTCATTCTGAATGAGGTAATTGAGACTCAAAAAGATAAAAATCAAAATGTTGTCTCTCAATTGTGGATGTTAGCTTTGGATTTTTAGATGTGAGTGTTTTATTTGCCCATAAAGGGAAGGGAATTATTAAGAGCCTACAGGTAAAGGTGTTCAGGAGAGGGAAGTCAGAGTGCCCTGACATAATGGGTTAAAGGAAAGACTAGGAAGGGATAGACTGTGGTATGGGAGGGAGGACAGAGTAGTTTTCCTGTAATGCATCAACAATGACCCTGCCAGATACCAGAAGTTTAGTACTGGGAATGGGTTACCTCTTTAGGAGTTGTTGTTCAATGAGGTATCAAAGATTCCCTAAACATTATAGACTATTGTTAATGCTCTTTTCAATCAAGTTCTGGATTACCATCCAGAACTTGAGAGTAAGATCCTGTTGCTGAAGACAACACATACTTGATTCATACATAGTACATGGAGGAATCAAGCTGAAATTGGTCTATAAGCGTCATCATTAATGACCAGCTTTCATAGTACTAGGAAAGTTGCTACGCATGCTAATAATCTTATCAGAGTATAAATCCTATGAACTATAATAATAACCATCCTGACAAGACATGCCCACTAATGCAAAAGAGTCATGAATATTATGGGAATGGCCGAATTTCTGATTGGATTTAAGTTAAGCCCCAGAAGATGAAACCCATAGCTCACAGCATTATCAGGTCAAAAACTTACAGTTAGACAGGTCATAAGCCATAGGCTATAATTACCACTATTATTCTGTATAATGTACGTAATATTAAACTGACTCCTACTATTATACCCACATATCAGTGCATCTCCCAACCCTTATCAGAGAAACTTCTATCTTCAGTAGATGTGATTAACACAGAGAGAGTTACAGCTAGCCAATGTGCAAAGAATAAGAAACTGAACAATGTCACTAAATGCCCATACCTAAAGAAACACTTATACTGCACCCCTCCTCCCAAGGTTCAGAAACCATTGAAGAAGAGAGGGCAGAAAGGGTATAAGGACAGGGTGTGCTAGATAAGGCAAGTAAACTTCACATATTAACTCAGAGCAGTTGTGACAATATGCTCAAGACCTGTGCAATCCCAAACCAGATTAGATCACAGCTTTTTGATGAGTTATTAGCAATTGTCACCTGCTAGAATGTAGAAATATATCAGTTTCCTCTAAGAAGGTAGCTCTTGGTGCATCAACCATGCTCCAATGAAATTCCTCATATCAAAGAACATTTGGGTGGAACAAATTAGAGTTGATAAGACAATAAAAAGGACACAGAGTTAAGATAAGGGACATAGGTGTATCTCAGAAGAGGTGGGAGAGGGAAATGAATATAGTCAAAACTCATGAAATTCTCAAATGGCTAACAAAACAAATAACAAATGGTGGTGAGGGAAAGAGGAAACCTTATACACTGCTGATAGGAACATAAACTTATGTAGCTTCTGTGGGATTCAGTGGAAACATTCCTTAATAAGTTCAAAATATAATTATCAAGAGGGATGAGGACACCAATCCACCTACAAAGCTTCTGACCCAAAATTGGTCCTGTCCAAAAGACATATAAGGACAGAGATGGAGCAGAGACTAAAAGACTGGCTGACCAGTGACTGGCCCAATTTGAGAACCATTCCATTGGCAGGCAAAATCCTCCACACTATTAATGATGGTATGTTGTGCTTGCAGATAGGAGCCTAGCATAGTAGCCATCTGAGAGGTTTTACCCTCCAGTTGACTGAGACAGATGCAGATGCCGACAAACAAATATTGAATGGAGGTCAAGACCCCTGTGGAAGAGTTAGGGGAAGGAAAGAAGGCCCTCTAGGAGATGACAACCCCACAGTAAGACCAACAGTTTCAACTAACCTGGACCCATGGGAGCTCCCAGAGACTGAGCCACCAACCAAAGAGCATAGACAGACTGGTTCAAGGCCCTCGACACATAAGTAGCAGAGGACTGCCTTGTCTGTCCTCAGTGGGAAAAGATGCACCTAATCCTGCAGAGATTTGATGTACCAGGGTAGTGGGATACCAGGGCAGGGAGCAGGGGGAGGGCCACCCTCTCAGAGGTGAGGGAAGGAAGATATAAATAAATAAATACATAAATAAATAAATAGAATTATCATATAACCCAGGTATAACACTCATACATATGTACCTGAAGAATTTAAAGCTAACATACCAACGAGATTCATACACATTGGTGTTTACTGCTGCATCATTCACAAGAACTGAACCTAGGACATGGAATCATAGATGTTCATAAACAGATAAATGTGTGCTCATACTCACATACACACACAGACTCACACAATAGCTGTATAATCACAGACAGAAAATGAAAATTTGTAGCTATAAAACAATATCATATTTGCAGGAAAATGGACTTCGAAGACCATTATGAAACCACTATAAGCCAGACTCAGAAAGATAAGTGTCATGTGTTTTGTCTTGTATGTAGAATATGGATTAATTTCTCTCTCTCTCTCTCTCTCTCTCTCTCTCTCTCTCTCTCTCTCTCT
>JADRCH010000120.1:547661-641578 GCA_019843965.1 Rhynchomys soricoides | reverse complement strand
TCTCTCTCTCTCTCTCTCTCTCTCTCTCTCTCTCTCTCTCTCTCTCTGTGTGTGTATGTGTGTAGAGCCATGAATGCAGATAAGGAACCACGAGGGAGAGTAGGAATAGATATTCAGGAAGTCAGGAAGGGTGGAAAGGGAGCAGCTAAGAAAATCTATGGGACATGAAAGCCAAAGGGAAGACTACGTGAGATATGGAAAGGGACAAGAGTGGAGCAGAGCACAGAAGAGTGTGGCAGAAGGGAGATTGAGGGAAAGCATAACACCTGCAGAAAATTCTATTACTGTGTATACTAACTTTAAAATTATTATTTTTAATCATTTATTTATTTAAACTCCAGATTTTATTCCCTTCCCAGTCCACCCTCCAACTGTTCCACATCCCATACCTCCCCCCTGCTCCTCTGTCTCCACAAGGATGTCCCCACCCTTCACCCCACCAAACCTCTAAACTCCCTGGGGCCTCCAGTCTGTTGAGGGTTAGGTGCATCTTCTCTGACTAAACCCAGACCCGGTAGTCCTCTGCTGTATATGTGTTGGTGGCTTCACATCAGCTGGTGTAAAAAATTAAAAAACACACTTACAAGACTCAAAAGGGTCATTACTCAGAAATTTGGAAAATGTTCTGCCTTAAAAAGGGAAAGTATATAATACAGGTGAAACATCAGGGACAGGATGAACCAGTGCTTGGTCAGGAACTCTAGGGTAAATCATATTTTTGTTAGTTATTTTTCTTCCTCTCTGTTTGAGGAAGAGACAAATTTATAAACAATGTCTAGATTAAAATACATATTGTGAATAATTTTTACAAACAGGCACAATCAAAGCAATGCATAGCATCACAGATGCTCTGACATAGCCTTTCTCTGCCTCTGCACAATTCAATATTGTGCAGATTAAGTCAATATTGTGCAGATCCTTGTGCTCTATGAACTTTCCCATTTCTTCCAGACTTATTTTGAGCAAATTCTATGTTTTATTAGCAAATTAAAACAAATTTGTATGTCACAAAAACAATTCAAGAAAAAGAAAGAATAGTAACCAAATAAACATTATTATAATGCATTGGCAGGATTACTATAGTAAAAATGGCCATCTTGCCAAAAGCAATCTATGGATTCAGTGCAATCCCCATCAAAATTCCAACTCAATTCTTCATAGAGTTTGAAAGAGTGATTCATTTGGAATAACAAAAAACCCAGGATAGCAAAAACTATTCTCAACAATAAAAGAAATTCTGGAGTAATCAGTATCCCTGACCTCAAGCTGTACTACAGAGCATGATAAAAACTGCATGGTATTGGTACAGTGAAAGGCAGGTAAATCAATGGAATAAAATTGAAGACACAGAAATTAACCCACATACCTATGGTCACTTGATGTTTGACAAATGAGCTGAAGCCATCCCGTGGAAAAGAGACAGCATTTTCAACAAATGGTGCTGGTTCAACTAGCAGTCTACATGTAGAAGATTGCAAATTGACCCATTCCTATCTCCCTGCACAAAGCTCAAGTCCAAGTGGATCAAGGACCTCCACATAAAACTGGATACACTGAGTATAATAGAAGAGGAAGTGGTGAAAAGTCTCAAACACATGGGCACAGGGGAAAAGTTCCTGAACAGAACACCAATGGCTTATGCTTTAAGATTAAGAATCAACAAATGGGACCTCATAAAATTGCAAAGCTTCTGGAAGACAAAGAACACTGTCAATAGGACAAAACAGCAACCAACAGATTTGAAAAAGATCTTTACCAATCCTACATTTGATAGGGGGCTGATATATAAAGAACTTAAGAAGTTTTGGGGGCTGGGCAGTGGTGGCGCACGCCTTTAATCCCAGCACTCGGGAGGCAGAGACAGGTGGATTGCTGAGTTCGAGGCCAGCCCGGTCTACAAAGTGAGTGCCAGGACAGTCAGGGCTACACAGAGAAACCCTATCTCAAAAAACCAAAAAAAACAAAAAAAAAAAAAAAAGAAGAAGAAGAAGAAGAAGAAGAAGAAGAAGAAGAAGAAGAAGAAGAAGAAGAAGAAGAAGAAGAAGAAGTTGTTTTGGACTCCAGAGAACCAAATAACCCTATTTAAAAATGGGGAACAAAGCTAAACAGTGAATTCTCAACTGAGGAAACTCGAATGTCTGAGAAGCACCTAAAGAAATGTTCAACATCCTTAGTCATCAGAGAAATGCAAATCAAAGCAACCCTGAGATTCCACCTCACACCTGTCAGAAGGACTAAGATCCAGAACTCAGGTGACAGCAGATGCTGGTGAGGATGCGGAGAAAGACGAACACTCCTCCATTGCTGGTAGGACTGCAAGCTGGTACGACCACTCTGGAAATCAGTTTGGTGGATCCTCAGAAAATTGGACATAATACTACCTAAGGAACCAGCTATACCACTCCTGGGCATATACCCAGAGACTCTCCAACATTTAATAAGGACACATGCTTCACTATGTTCATAGCAGCCATATTTATAATAGCCAGAAGCTGGAAACAACCCACATGTCCCTCAACAGAGGAATGGATACAGAAAATGTGGTACATTTACACAATGGAATACTACTCAGCTATTAAAAACAATGACTTCATGAAATTCACAGGCAAATGGATGAACTTAAAAATATCTTCCTGAGTGAGAGACAAAGTGTGGAGCAGAGACTCAAGGAAAGGCTATCCAGAGACCGCCCCACCTGGGTATACATCCCATATATAGCCACCAAGCCTGGACGTTGTTGTGGATGCTGGAAAGTGCTCGCTGATGGAAGCCTGATAAGCTGTCTCCAGAGAGGCTAAGGCAGAGCCTGACACATACAGAAGTGGATGTTCACAGCAAACCATTGGACTGATCCTAGGGTCCCGGATAGAGGAGTTAGAGAAGAGACTGGAGGAGCTGAGGGGGTTTGCAGCCCCATGGAGGGAGAAAAAGTCTCAACTGGCCAGCTCCCCCAACCCCCCGGAGCTCCCGGAGACTGGATCACCAACCAAGGAGGGACATGGAGGGACCCATGGTGCTGGCCACATATGTGGCAGAGGAGGGCCTTGTTGGCCATCAGTTGGAGGAGAGGTCCTTGGGCCTGAGTGTGTTAGATGCCCCAATGTAGGGGAATGCTAGGGAGGGAAGATGGTAGTGGGTGGAGGCACCGTCATAGAGGCAGGGGGAAGGGGAATGGAATAGGGGGATTCCAAAGGAGAAAACAGTTCAAATGTATATAAAGTAAATATCTAAAAATAAAAATAAAATAAAAAGAAACATTTAAATGTAGGAAATAAAAACAATGGTCATCTTAACATTAATCACTATCATTTCCCATTTACTGAAGATGTAGAAAGATGTGCAGCCTTAGAGTTCATTCTGCAAACAAAATATGAAATCTAAAATCAAGAAAAGATTCCAAAGCCTTACCTCCATGAGCACAAAGAGTGCTGCAAAGAAGAGGAGAGTTGCCCACTCCACTCTGTGTAGAATGATCTCAAAGTCATGAATATCAGCTAAAATTAGCAACCAGATGGCACCCAGAATAGCAATCCATCCTGTAAAACAGGCAAAATACAGCCTGTAAAACAACATTGCTAGCACACCAGTGGATGATTTATCTTCTGAATGGTTTGCTTTTTGTTGAAAACAATGCTGTACTGCAAAGTGTATATATTTAAAAGTATAATTTCTATTTTGACTTATGTATACATGTATGAACCAACACTGTAATCAAGAAAATGGCCATATTCATTATTCCCAGAACTCATGCTCATTCATGCTCAATACCCCTCCAGTCCCTTCTGTCACTGCATACGCACACGCTCCCAACAAAATATCCTTCTCTTGTCTCAATAGATCAATTTACGTTCTGTATGTTCTCTATGAATAAGGGTTTGTATTCTCCTCTCTCTCTCTCTCTCTCTCTCTCTCTCTCTCTCTCTCTCTCTCTTTCTCTCTCTCCCTCCCACCCCCCTCTCTCCCTCCTCCTGCAAATCAAAACCCAAATCTCACACATTTTATACAATATTCTACCTCTGAAATACAGTTCCAATTGATCTAATAACACATATTTTTATGTGACAGTGGACAGATTATCTTGACAGAAAGCAGAATTTAGCACAGTTACTTTAAAATTCTTCTCTTTCACATTGTGAATCAAATTTCAATGTATTTCACCAGTCAGTGGTATATTTGGCTATGCCATGATATACATTACATTTTCCCATTAAGGACATCCCAATGGTTTCTAGTGCTTGGTTATTACAAACAAATGTAATATAAATATTCACAGAATGACAGCTACAATGTCCTTCCTCCATGTGACCAGAGCTTTGAAAAGGGATAACAAATTGTCCTGGACCTGAGAAATGTATCCAGCTGCCTTTAGAGGTCATTTTAATGTCATTACAACTGTCTCCTTGCTCCTCAGGTTCCCTAATTGTCAAAGACATTCTTCATTGACTCTTTTCATGCTGACCAACATCTGCACAGGTTCTAGTCATTTCTGATGCCTAAGGACTGTGGTACAGTAGCTCACAATCCATGCCATGTAAGGCCATTGGAAATATTTCAGAGAGTGCTTTGTGTAAAGCTTATCAGTATACATTCACAGCTCCTCACTGTTGTTTTTCCTACCTACTGGAAGCTTCCTCAGTCCCATGAACTTAGAAGAAGCTACAAGATCGTCATATTCACTGAGCTGTGAGCAAACAAAATCCACATTCCTATCCAGAACTTAAAGTCACTTTATGTTCTATCCACCATTTCTTTCTAGCCAAGGTGACTCAGATACTGTGTATTTACATGATGGCATAAAAAAATGTTGGCTCCCTGTCCAAAAGAACTCTTACTGATCAGTGCTAAAAACGGAACAAGTAAGAAAAACTCTTTATTGTGTTGGATCTTTTGAGATAGTAGGACCAATGTTTTTCCCAACTTATCTTACTGTATCCCAAAGCATCTGGCCTAAGGAAAAAATGCAATGTACAGCATTTAAGTAATATTGTGCAAATAGTCAAAGAAAACATAGTTAGCCATGTTTTTGAGTTTTGTTCCAGTGAGCTGTGACATTCACTAACAACAAAACACAGTTTCCACAAAGAACATTTGAAAAGCTTGTGAAATAATCCTACTTCGCAAGATTTTTCAAACTAATTGCTAAAGTTATAAATGCTGAAAACTAAAAACCTGGCCACAACAAAATGAAATAGTTTAACAGACCTTTTTGCTTCTAATATGATGACTCAAAATACAGATATTCTGAGTCGTAGGAAAAAGCCCTAATGCCAGTATTTCTAGCAAGCCTCTAGTTATGAATTGCCTTTATTTGGTTTTCCAAAAACAAATATGAGAATCATCCATCTTACAAATGCTAAAGGAAAATAGAATTTATGTAAAAAACAAAATATTAAATATTTGATACAACTTTTAATATTTTGATACAGCGGTTGTCAAGGTTAATTGCTGAGGAGAAAATAGTATTAATAAATAGTAACCACCTGGTTTGAGAGTTTTAATAATTGCCTTGAAACATGCCTTACTATTTGCTGATAACTCATAGACATTTCTGTTTAAATGGACTTTTCAGAAAACCTGTTGCTGGAAAGCTACTTTTATGTTGATGTTTATCAAAATAACTTTCAAAAAGTCAGCTGTCTGGGTGTTGGTGTAAACTTGTGTGATACAAGATATTGAAAATGAGAGGTAGATGGACCATCAAATTCTTGGCTCCAAATTATTCATCTATGTGGACTCAACATAGGAAGCTAGCTGCATTATTCAAACTGTACTAGAGCCAATAAAAGAGCAGGTGGTAGCACTTGTGCAGTTGTAGCTAAAACATGGCCAATAGTGCAAAGTGTACCTTTGTGTTCCTGTTGAAGGTGTGAATAAGCCAGAGGAGAGGAAATAGCCTTCTTAGTTTCATATCTCAGTGTCTGTATGATGGTCAATAAGTGCAGCTCAGTCAGATCATTAAAGTTGCACATCAAAACAACCATGAGATTCCACATCACACCAGTCAGAATGGCTAAGATCCAAAACTCAGGTGACAGCAGATGCTGGTGAGGATGTGGAGAAAGAGGAACACTCCTCCATTGATGGTGGGATTGCAAACTGGTACAACCACTCTGGAAATCAGTCTGGAGGTTCTTCAGAAAATTGGACATAGTATTACCTGAGGACCCAGCTATGCCACTCCTGGGCATATACCCAAAAGATTCTCCAACATATAATAAGGACACATGCTTTACTATGTTTATAGCAGCCTTATTTATAATAGCCAGAAGCTGGAAAGAACCCAGATGTCCCTCGACAGAGGAATGGATACAGAAAATGTGGTACATTTACACAATGGAATACTACTCAGCTACTAAAAACAATGAAATATCATCCTAGTGAGGTAACCCAATCACAAAAGAACACACATGGTATGCACTCACTGATACGTGGATATTAGCCCAAAAGCTCTGAATACCCAAGATACAATTCATAGACCACATGAAGTTCAAGAAGGAAGTGACCCACTCAAAGTGTGGGTGCTTCCGTCCTTCTTAGAAAGGGGAACAAAATACTAACAGGAGCAAATACAGAGACAAGGTGTAGAGTATAGACTGAAGGAAAGGCCATCCAGAGACTGCCCCACCTGGGGATCCATTCCATATACAGTCAGTATACAGTCACCAAACCCAGACACTATTGTGGATGCCAAAAAGTGCTTGCTGAAAAGAGCCTGATATAGCTGTCTCCTGAGAGGCTTTGCTGGAGCCTGACTAATACAGAAGTGGATGCTCACAGCCAACCATTGGACTGAGCACAAGGTTCCCAATAGAGGAGTTATAGAAAGGACTGAAGGAGCTGAAGGGGTTTCCAACCCATAAGAAGAACAACAATATCAACCAACCAGACCCCCAGAGCTCCCAGGGACTAAGCCAACAACCAAGGAGTACACATGGAGGGACCCATGACTCTAGCCACATATGTAGCCGAGGATGGCCTTGTCAGGCATCAATGGGAGGAGAGGCCCTTGGTCCTGTGAAGGCTCTATGGATGCTACAGTGTAGAGGAATTTGAGGGTGGAGAAACAGGAGTGGGTGGGTGAGGGAACACCTTCATAGAAGTAGGGGAGGGGAGATGGGATAGGGGTTTCTGGGGCGTGGGAACTGGGAAAGGGGATAACATTTGAAATGTAAATAAAGAAAATATCCAATTGAAAAAAAGTTACTCTGACAACCAAACCTCTCCAGGTGCTCAAAGATCTCAGTAGTCTCCAAGGAGAAGTGCACAAATCACCAGTGAGAAATGGACAGGAATACTTTCCCTTGAAAGGAAGTTTTTATTGAGAAGTGAACAAATGTCTCAACCCCAACCAAAAAGCTACTTACAATTTATATCTGCTGGGAAAGGGAAAACCTGTTTTCTCCAATGGGGTGTCGCTGGACATACTAACCTGCAGGGCAGGCCTCATGCCCATCAGTTGGCAACACAAAACTAAATTCCATGTATTTTTATGCATATTTTCTTCATTTTCTTTTTGTTTTTTGTTTGTTTGTTTGTCTGTTTTTGTATAGTTTGTCTTACTGGAGGTTTTTGTCTGGTTTGCTTGCTTTTATTTTTTTATTGATTTTGGTTTTTGAAAGAGAGAGGAAGAACATGAAATTGAGAGGTGGGAAGGACCTTGGAAGAGGTGGGAAGGAAAATATAATCAAAACATTTTGTAAGAAAAATAAATAAAAATCTTTATTGATACTGACAGAACAAATTTCTATGATGACAAATGCATCAAAATTCAGCTAGGGAAAGATGTCAATGTGAATATAAAATAAGACCTCCAAAAATCTATTCATCTTCAAAAGAAATGAAATTACAGTAAGAGTTTTGAAAATGTACGTTGGATTTTTTTAAGCTTTTAATCATATAAAGTATAAACTGGGTACTGATAAGAAAAACAAGTTCTGATCTTAGGAAGAAGATTAATAAGTAGAATTGTTAACATCAGAGACTTGTGGGACACCATGAAACAGCCAATATATGGATCATAAGAATTTTAAAAGTAAAAGCAGAGGGAGAAAGATAAAAAGAATATTTGAGAAAATAATGAGCAAAACTCCCTAAAAATGATGAAAAATTAATCTCAGCATCCATGGAATTCAGTTAAGTCCAATAAGGACAGATTCAGAGATAGCCACACTCAGACATAGTAAAAATGCTGAAAGATAAGACAAGCACAACGAGAAAGTTTTGAGTCAGTGGGAGAAGCAAACCATGTAACTCAATAAAATTAGCAATCACACAATACTGATGCCAGACAACTCTGGGATTACATAGTCAAAGTGCTGAAAAAGAATATTGTCAACCAAGAATTCTATACCCAACCAAACTGCCATTCAAAATGAAAAATGATATGGCATTCCTCTATAAACAAAAACCAGGAAAAGTCATGACTACCTTTCATCTAAGGTATACTAAATGAAGCCCTTGAATCTTAAATGAAAACCATTTTGGAAAGTACTCCAACTACATGAATAAGTAACACATGGGAACATTTATATAAATAAAAACAATATAGATATAATCTTTTTTGGCCTTTCTTGTTATTTAAAATGTGTCATCATAAAGTAATAATTATAAAACTGAACATAAGATATATAAAGATTCAAATTTTGTAACAAATAGTAGCCCAAAAGACAGAGATAAAAAAGTTATAAAGACATCTTTTATACTATCAAAATTAAATTAGTGTTGCTCTGAAATAGACTGTTGTAAATTAATATGTTCCTTGGAATAATCATAATAATGATTAAGAAAACAACTCATAAAATGAGAGTAATGTGGAAGTAAACCTGTGCTTTGGAAGCATCAACACAAAAATAACAAATGGAAGAATAAAAGACAAGACAGTGGAGGGTTGTCTTGCACTTATAGATAAGCACTTAGAAAACCAGGAATGTTAGACACACAGGGTTGTCTCTTCAAAACAATCAATGTATTCCATTTTCTACCCAGAGGGCTGGGAATAGTTGTGGTTCATAGCCTGGTGACACTATCTGTATGGCCAGACCACACCTGGATCCCCCAGACTCTCACATTTATCTCAATCAATCTATGGTGGTATCCTTTCCCAGACCCTTATCACAATCTACCTTGATCCTGCTTCCCACTCTATGGAAGATGCCATTTATACTTCACAAATTTCTATGTAATCATGTCTTAAGCTTTGTTATATGCACGGGAATGAGTTTAATATTACCAGGAAATGTTTTTCCCAATTGTGTTGTGTTTAAATGTGCCTGAAATAAACTACCCAGTGTCAGACTCTTGAAGTGTGAACCAACACTGGCTACTGAATTGTGCTGAACCAGATTCCCTTCTTGCCTCACAGGGACCAACACTCTGCTGGCCAAGGTGTTTGCAGAGACCACTCACAAAAATTAATATTGTGGTATAGATTAAGTTCTGTTATCTCAGTGATAATATTAAATATAAAAAGTTAAGTATTTCAAACAAAAGGCAGATACTGGCACATGAATGATTCAAATATATGCTATACTCAAGTAAGTGGAAAATAAAAGTAAGGAAAATGACATACAGAATAAACCACAATCAAAGTAAAACCCATAAGCTACATGTGATAGCACTTACCTATAAGGAGGCTGAGATAGGAGAATCATGAGTTCAAAACCAGCCTGAGCTTCATAGTGTTTGAGGCCAGGACTGAGGCCAGGCTGTCCGCAACTATCTTTAAAACACAAGGACTAAAGATACATCTCAATGACAGAGCACTTACTTAGCATGTACTATGCATGGACTCAATTCTATGAGATGTAAAATTAAATGTAGATTAGTAAGAGTAAGTAAGTAAATAAAATTGGACTGGCTGTGTTGATTCCAGGTAACAAAGATTTCAAAATGAAAGAAACTGGTGCTGAAGAATATTTTATATGCTGGCAAAGGAGAAAATCCACCAAGAGAATATTACAAGTCTATAATGTCTCTAACAACAAAGTTTTCAAATACATAAAGCATAAATGACAGAATTAAATAACTCAATGGTTTTGGAGATATCAATACCCTTATCTCAATAATGCCAACAGATCAACGAGGACAGATAGCTTGAATGAGAAAAGGAGAAAACAGGCATTTGTACACTTCACACAAGTCAAATATAAAATCTCTCACATACATTTATAAAATTGTCTAAAACATATTATTCCATAAACAAATACCATAAACCTATGTAGATTGAAATCATGCTAAATTATATATCTAAACTAGAATAAAATTCAGAAATCAATGATGAAAGAAAATTTGGAAGCTACAGAAATGTGTATAAATGAAACATCATGCACTATAAGTTATTAAAATCGTTAAATAGAATTTTTTAAACTCAAAAATAAAATGTTCAATGCCTTGATATAGTAGAAATGGGATCGCAGTAGAGCAGCATTGTTGAGAACAGATAAGGCAGTAATGACATAAGGCAGCTTGCTCCAAAAGATCTCAATGCAAACACTTAAACTTTGATGTTAAAACTCTAAAAACAGGGTATTGTAAGCCCAAAGTAAGCATAAGAAAGAAAATGGGAAAAGTTATATTGGAAATAAATGAAATAGACACACACACAAAACAATGGAGATAATCAATGAAACAAAAATTGGCTCTTTGAAAAGAACCAAAAATTTACAAATATTTAGCTAAATTATGATGGTTTGAGGGCAAAATATGCCCCATCAGCTCACATGGTCACCACTTGGTAGTGCTGCTTGGGGAGATGTAGACGCATTTGAGTATGGAGTCTATTTAGCATGGGCCTTTCAGGGAGACTCTACTTTTAAGCCATGCTTTCTTCTTCCTTGAAAGAAGCCACGCTATAATGTTCCCCTCCACCAAAAAGAAGAGAAAAAAATTATGACACCAATTTAGTCACAAAACCTTCAACCTAAAATTTGTCCCACCCAAAAGACATGCTGGGGTAAAGATGGCACAGAACTTGCGGGAATGGCCAACCAATGACTGGTCCAACTTGAGACCCACACCATGCATGAAGCCTGGCCCAGAAGGCTAGGAACCAAAGTCCGGATAGACCACAGATCTAGAATAGAATCAAACATTACTGGCAAAAATAAAGTTAGTGGACTGATTCAGAATGATACTCTGCTATACTCCTAGACGGAAGCATAGCACATCATCATCAGAAAGGCTCCATCTATCAACTGATAGAAGCAGATGCAGAGACCCACAGCCAAACATTGACAGAACTCAGGGAATCCTTTAGAAGAGGCAGAGGAAAGATTGTAGGCTCACAGATACTGAGGCAGTAATCAGGGAGCCTGTCTGACCTAGGACCTCTGCGTACATATTATGGTTATGTAGCTTGGTCTTCTTGTAGGACTCCTAACAGTAGGAGCAGAGGCTGTCTTTGACTCTGCCTTCTTTGGGGACCCTTTCCCTCCTACTAGGTGGCTTCATCCAGCCTTCATGTGAGTGTTTATTCCTAGTCTTATTGTCACTTGTTCTGCCATGTTTGGTTGCTATCTCTGGGAGGTCTGCTATTTTCTGAAGGGAAACTAAGGATTGAATCTGGGGGCAGAGAATGGAAGGAGAAGAAAGAAGGGAAGTTGCAGTTGTGATGTAATATAGGAGAGGATAGTAAATGAAAAGAAAGAAAAACTACACAATAAAGTTCCCCACCACCATGCCAATACATGCCTTGCCTCTCCCAGACACGGGACTATAACTTTCTAGTGAGACTCAAATCATTCACCCATTCAATTGCTTCTACCAGGTATTCTGTCACAGTGATGAGAAGAGTAACTGATGCATAAATGGCCTTAAATGTAGGTTAACCTATTCATATAACCATAAAGTTCATAAAGTTCATGTTAACCCACATGAAATGCAGATTAACCTACTCAGATAACAATTAAAACTTGTGGTCTGTTAACTCACATGAAATGACCAAGTTCCTAAAACATAGAAACAACTGATCCTGATCCAAGAACAAATAAAAATATGAATAAAGTTCTCTCACAAAGAGGTTATGTTCATAACCACTGTGTTTCATATGAAAAAAGAATCTCTCTTCTTGCAATAAACAAAGGCAATGGATTGGTGACTGAAACTGAATTGCCAAGACTCTAAAGCTAAAACAGACAGCCACAGATCCTCATGACCTTTGCATAGGAAATAATCAGCTACATGTAACTCCAAAATCACAGTATTCAAAAGAGGTAAAGTAGGCTTCCCCCAAATTGAAAACTTTGTACTTCAAGAGGAATACTATCAGCAAAGCAATCCTTGGGAGGCTGAGCCAGGAGAGCCATTCAAAGCTAATGTGGACTATACTGAGTTTCAGCTCACCTGAGTAACTTGGTGAGGACTTGTCTCAAAATAAGAATTTTAAACGGAGTAGCTGAAGATATAGTTCAGTGGTAGAAAACTTGTCTGCAACTATGAGGTCCTAAGTTCAATCCCAACTACTGTGGCAGCAGCATGAGGAGGAAGAGGAAGAAGAGGAGAGAAAAAAAATGGAAGGAGGAACACAAGTCATCTAGAAGTGAGTTAAAGCCGAGAGAAGAATATACTTAGGCTATGTGCAAACACATACCACCTTAATTGAGGATCTTAAGCAGCCAAATGTTTTCATAACCCTAGGAAGTAGTGGAATCAGTCTCCTAAGGATACCAGGAGATGACTATACTGGTCAGACACTAGAGGGACTAACAAATGCATTACAAGGTTTAGAGAATGTCTGTCTAGTTATAATGAACTCTTTCCTCTAAAAATTATGCCCTCAAACCATCACAGCCATGTGGTATCATGTGGCCCTATCCTCCTGGCTGGCATTTCCAGGGTTTGGGAAGTAACACTGCCTGCACCAATCAGGTGCTTCATGTGAGAATCTGAAGCTCAAAACAGATTTTTCTCTGTGTATGGCTAAAGCAGATTCTAAAAACTGATTGAGAAGTTGCAGGGCAGGGGTGGAGTGTGGGGGATGTATGGCGACTGAAAGACAAGCAGGTTTGCCCATGCAGAGAGTAGCTTGTATCAGGAGCACCCCTCAAAGCCTGTCCTCACCTGACCTCTGCTGGCAGCCTATAATCAACCCCACACTTCTCTCTGCTGCCAAAGACAAATCAAGTAGATTGATTTAGTTGTAGCTAAAAATACTCCCTCAAAGACAAGCAAATAAACTCTTCCAATACACATGCTGAAAGATACCAGGAGACACCTCATGTGTTTGAGGCTAGCCCTAAGGAAGGGAATCCATGCTGCCTGGTGCTGGTGAGGCTATGGGAATGAACTGAGAGAATGCAAAACTATGAGCCTCTTTGGGAAATTTAGGTAATTTCTTTTGCACTGAGTGGTAGATACATATATGACCAACAGTCACACCTCTAGATAATTAGCCAAGAATAAAAGTTGAAATTCACACAAATCCTTAAGTTCATTGCCATTTGGACCAGCTCTATACACAGTTGGGATGACCCCATACAATGCCACAAAAACCTGGTTCCTCCATGCCACGGAATATCTCTCAGCAACAAAGGAGCAAAGTTTTGATATAATCTAAAACATGCAGGGATCCAGCCATGTAGTGTCAGTGCAGAAGCTCATCTCAGAAGGTTATGTATCATCTGATTATAACACACATGACATTCTCAAGAAGGAAACTGACCTGTGGTTGATGGGAATGCGAAAGAGCAGCAAAGGCGAGCATGGGGCTTGTGGAATTGAACTCTGACTTTTATTGGTAGTTGCATAAATTTCCATGGGTATTGAAATAAATACAATTTCATGAGAAAAAGTTCATTTTGTTCTGTGATAATTTAAAAGTAAGAATACTAAGTCAATGCTGGGCTTAGGTTCTGGTTCTTCAAAGAAGGAATATGTGTCAGATGATGTCACATTTCATTACATGATACACATTTCAAGACACTACTTTGCTTTATGTGAAAATATATGTTTTATGTCACATTATATTGACATAGTACATAATGGATGCTCTATATTTAATACTTTCATATTTTGTTACATGATACATGTCATGAGCTTTATATTATATGATATTATATTACACAATATCATGATGTTATATAATGCTATTTTATATTATTTGACTTTTGGGTTGCACAATACATAGTGTCCTGATTAGTTTTTATGTCAACTTGAGACAAACTAGAGACATTTTGGAAGAGGGAACAATTGAGAAAATGCTAATGGCGCATTTTCTTGATTAATGATTGACATGGGTATGCCCATCCCACACTGGGAGGTGCTGTCTTTGAGCAGGTAGTCATGAATATTATAAAAAAGCAGGCTGACTAAGCCACAAGGCACAAACCAGAATTCCTCCCTGACCTCTGCATCAGTTCCTGCCTCCAAATTCCTGCATTATTCAGTTCCATTCTTGACTTTGTTGACTGACAAGCTACAAGCTGTAAGATGAAACCCTTTCCTCCCTTAATTTGCTTTTGGCTGTGGCATTTTATCACAGTAATAAAAGTCCTAACTAAAGCACACATAGATGACATTACCTTGTGTCATATGATGTCACATTTTACAAGACAGATACTGTGTTCTATATAAACAAACTCTGTTGTCTGAGATCTTGTGCTATTTAATACAATCCTACATTATTTGGTTGCTGTTGATTTACACAATGCACAGTGTCATGTGGCATCATGTTGTATATATGATACCATATATTCCATGATGCACATTTTTATAGGATGTCACCATGTGCTATATTACTTCATGTATGTGTATGTTCAGTTCATGATCAGGCCACATTCAAAGCAGAATTTATCAAATGATGATCTTATTCTCTCCTGACTGAAGCCTTGAAAAGATCATGTATCTATTTTTCTCCTGTTGACATCAGGCCAGTTACTGCCTCTCTAAGGAAACTATAGTCTGTTAAAAACACATGAGTAAAGTTGGTGAAAATCTGTTTTCATTTTTTTCCTATTGGTGGTATCATTTGTCTTACAGAGACTTTTCGGTTTCATGAGGTCCCATTTATTAATTGTTAGATCTTAGTGTTATCGGTGTTTTGTTCAGGAAGTTTTGTTGCGTAAATTCATTCAAAGCAGTTCTCCACTTTCTCTTTTATTAAGTTCAATGCGTTGAGGTCTTTGATCCACACAAACTTGAGTTTTATGGGGTGATTAATATGGGTCTATTTGCATTTAAGACTCTCACCAAGTCTACATCCAACAGAGGGATAATATCCAAAATATATAAAGAACCCAAGAAACTAGAAGTAAACAAGCCAAATAATCCAATTTTACACAAGTGACCAGGTCATACATCAGGGTGTACCCTCCTCCATTGTTGCTGGAAGTAGAAACTTGTATAGCCACTATGGAAATCAATATGGAGGGTCCTTAAAAAATTCAGAGTCAATCTACCTCAAAACCCAGCTATAGCACTTTTGTACACATACCAAAAGCACACCCCATCCTACCACAAGGACACTAGCTAGATGTCCAAGAACCAGAGGCTGGATACCCCCAAAAACTTGGGATAGAAACAAACAAGGCCCAAAAAAAAGTCAATGAAATGATTCCTAATGCTATTCTGTTATACTCATAGACTGGAGCCTAGCCCAATTGTTATCAGAGAGGCTTCATCCAGCAACTGATGGATGCAGATGCAGAGGCCGCAGCTAAGCATTAAGCAGAGCTCTGGGAAGCCAGCAGAACATCAAAAAGAATGACTGTAGGAGACAGAGGGGTTGAGGGCACCACCAAAACACAGCCCCCAGAATCAATTAAACAGGGCTCATAGAACTCATAAGGAACAGAAACCAAGGCAACTTGGCATCATCAGAACCCAGTTATCCCTCTACAGCAAGCCCTGTATGCCCCAACACATCAGAAAAGGAAGACTCAGATTTAAAATCACTTCTCATGATGATGATAGACATCTTTAAGAAGGAAATAAATAATTCCCTCAAAGAAATGAAAGAGAACACAGGTAGACAACTAGAAGCCCTTAAAGAAGAAATACAGGAAAACACAAGAAAACAGGGAAAGGAAATGAACAAAAACATCCAGAATCCAAAAATGGAAATAGAAACAGTAAAGAAATCAAAAAGGGAGAAAACCCTGGAGATAGAAACCATAGGAAAGAGATCAGGAGTCATAGATGCAAACATCACCAACAGAATACAAGAGATAGAAGAGAGAATCTCAGGTGCAGAAGATACCATAGAAAACATTTACACAACAGTCAAAGAAAATGCAAAATGCAAAGAGCTCCTAGCCCAAAACATCCAAGATATCCAGGATACAATGAGAAGAACAAACCTGAAGATAATAGGTATAGAAAAGAGTGAAGATTCCCAAATTAAACGGCCAGTAAATATCTTGAGCAAAATAATAGAAGAAAACTTCCCTAGCCTAAAGAAAGAGATGAACATAAACATTCAAAAAGCCTACAGAGCTCCAAATAGATTGGACCAGAAAAGAAATTCCTCCCATTACATAATACTCAAAACACCAAATACACAAAATAAGGAAAGAATATTAAAAGCAGTAAGGGAAAAAGGTCAAGTAACATATAAAGGCAGACCTATCAGAATTACACCAGACTTCTCACCAGAGATTATGAAAGCTAGAAGATCCTGGGGAGTTCTCATACAGACCCTAAGAGAACACAACTGCCAGGCGAAGCTGCTATACCCAGAAAAACTCTCAATTACCATAGATGGTGAAACCAAGATATTCCATGAAAAAAACAAATTTACACAATATCTTTCCACAAACCCAGCCCTACAAAGGATAATATTTAGAAAATGCCAACACAAGGAGAGAAACTACACCCTAGAAAAAGCAGGAAAGTAATCTTTCAACAAACCCAAAAGAAGATAGCCACAAAAACATGAAAATAACAGGAAGCAACAATAACTATTCCTTAATATCTCTTAACATCAATGGACTCAATTCCCCAATAAAGAGACATAGACTAATAGACTAGATACATGAATAGGACCCAGCATTTTGCTGCATACAGGAAATGCACCTCAGGGTTAAAGACAAACACTACCTCAGACTAAAGAGCTAGAAAACCATTTTCCGGGCAAATGGTCCCAAGAAACAGGCAGGAATAGCCATTCAACTATCAGATAAAATCAACTTTCAACCAAAAGTCATCAAAAAAGATAAGGAAGGACACTTCATACTTATCAAAGGAAAATCTACCAAGAAGAACTCTCAATTGTGAGCATCTATGCTCCAAATGCAAGGGTACCCACGTTCATAAAAGAAACTTTACTAAAGCTCAAAGCACACGTTGCACCCACACAATAATAGTGGGAGACTTCAACACCCCACTATCATCAATGGACAGATCTTGGAAACACAAACTAAACATAGACGCAGTAAACTAACAGAAGTTATGGACCAAATGGATTTAACAGATATCTATAGAACATTTCATCCTAAATCAAAAGAATATACCTTCTTCTTAGCACCTCATGGTACATTGACCAAAATTGACCGTATAATTGGTCATAAAACAAACCTCAACAGATATAAGAAGATTGAAATAATTCCATTCCTCCTATCAGATCACTATGGATTAAGGCTGATCTTCAATGGCAACAACAACAGAAAGCCCACATATACATGGAAGCTGAACAGCACTCTACTCAATGATAACTTGGTCAAGGAAGAAATAAAGAAAGAAATTAAAGACTTCCTGGAATATAATGAAAATCAAAGTACATCATACCGAAACTTATGGGACACAATGAAAGCAGTGTTAAGAGGAAAACTCGTAGCTCTGAATGGCTCCAAAAAGAAACTGGAGAGAGCATACACTAGAAACTTAACAGCATAACTGAAAGCTCTAGAACAAAAAGAAGCTAATACTCCCACAAAGGGTAGAAGACAAGAAATAATCAAACTCGGGGCTAAAATCATCCAAATAGAAACAAAAAGATCTATACAAATATAAACAAAAGCAGGAGTTAGTTCTTTGAGAAAATCAACAAGATAGATAAACCCTTAGCCAGATTAATCATCGGGCACAGAGACAGTATCCAAATTAACAAATAGAAATGAAAAGGGAGATATAACAACAGAATCTGAGGAAATTTAAAAACTCATCAGATCCTACTACAAAAGCCTATACTCAACAAAACTGGAAAATCTGGATGAAATAGACAATTTTCTAGACAAATACCAAATACCAAAGTTAAGTCAGGATCAGATAAACCATCTAAACAGTCCCATAACCCCTAAAGAAATAAGAGCAGTCATTAAAAGTCTCCCAATGAAAAAAAGCCCAGGACCAGATAGATTTAGTGCAGAACTCTATCGGACCTTCAAAGAAGACCTAGTACCAATACTCTTCAATCTATTCCACAAAATAGAAACAGAAGGAACACTACCTACTTCATTCTATGAGGCCACAGTTACACTGATGCCAAAACCTCACAAAGACTCAACAAAAAAAGAAACTTCAGAGTAATTTCCCTTATGAATATTGATGCAAAAATACTCAATAAAATTCTTGCAAACTAAACCCAAGAACACATCAAAATGATCATTAGTCATGATCAAGTAGGCTTCATTCCAGGAATGCAGCCTACCCAAAAATCCATCAATTTAATCACTACATAAACAAACTCAAAGAACAAAACCACATGATCATTTCATTAGATGCTGAAAAAGCATTTGACAAAATTCAGCATCCCTCCATAATAAAAGTCTTGGAAAGATCAGGAATTCAAAACCCACAACTAAGCATAGTAAAAGCAATATGCAGCAAACCAGTAGCCAACATCAAACTAAACAGAGAGAAACTTGAAGCATTCCCATTAAAATCAGGAACTAGGCAAGGCTGTCCACTCTCTCCATATCTATTCAATATAGTACTTGAAGTTCTACCTGGAGCAATTAGACAACAAGAAGAGGTCAAAGGGATACAAATTGGAAAGGAAGAAATCAAAATATCACTATTTGCAAATGATATGATTGTATACTTAAGTGACTCGAAAAACTCAACCAGAGAACTGCTACAGCTGATAAACAACTTCAACAAAGTGACCGGATATACAATTAACTCAAACATATCAGTAGTCTTCCTACACTGAAAGGATGAGCAGGCTGAGAAAGGAATTAGGGAAATGACACCCTTCACAATAGTCACAAACAATATAAAGTATCTTGGTGTGACTCTAACCAAACAAGTGAAAGATCTGTATGACAAGAACTTCAAGATTCTGAAGAAAGAAATTAAAGAAGACCTCAGAAGATGGAAAGATCTCCCATGCTCATGGATCGGCAGGATTAATACAGTTAAAATGGCCATCTTGCTGAAAGCAATCTACAGATTCAATGCAATCCCTATCAAAATTCCAACTCAATTCTTCATAGACTTATAAAGAGCAATTCTCAAATTCATATGGAATAACAAAAAACCCAGGATAGCAAAAACTATCCTCAACAATAAAAGGTCTTCTGGGGCAATCAGCATCTATGACCTCAAGCTGTACTACAGAGTAGTAGTGATAAAAACTGCATGGTATTGGTACAGTGACAGGCAGGTAGATCAATGGAATAGAATTGAAGACCCAGAAATAAACCCACACATCTACAGTCACTTGATCTTTGACAAATGAGCTAAAACCATCCAGTGGAAACAAGCCAGCATTTTCAACAAACGGTGCTGGCTCAACTGGTGGGCAACATGTAGAAGAATGCAAATTGATCCATTCCTATCTCCCTGTACAAAGCTCATGTCCAAGTGGATCAAGGACCTCTACATAATACCAGATACACTGAATCTAATAGAAGAGAAAGTGGGGAAAAGTCTCGAACACATGGGCACAGGGGAAAAGTTCCTGAACAGAACACCAATGGCTTACACGCTAAGATTAAGAATCAATCATAAAATTGCAAAGCTTCAGTAAGGCAAAGGACACTGTCAATAGGACAGAATGACAACCGACATATTGGGACAAGATCTTTACCAATTCTACATCTGATAGAGGGCTAATATCTAATCTATACAAAGAACTCAAGAAGTTACACTCCAGAAAACCAAATTACCCTATCAAAAATGGGGAAAACAGCTAAACAGTGAATTCTCAACTGAGGAAACTTGAATGGCCGAGAAGCACCTAAAGAAATGTTCAACATCCTTAGTCTTCAAGGAAATGCAAATCAAAACTACCCTGAGATTTCACCTCACACCAGTCAGAATGGCTAAGATCAAAAACTCAGGTGACAGCAGATGTTGACAAGGATGTGGAGAAAGAGGAACACTCCTTAATTGCTGGTGGGATTGCAAGCTGATACAACCACTTTTGAAATCAGTTTGGCAGACCCTTAGAAAAATTGGACATAACACTTCCTGAGGACCCAGCTATACCACTCCTGGGCATATACCCAGAAGATGCTCCAACATGTAATAAAGACACATGCTCCACTATGTTCATAGCAGCCAGAAGCTGGTACAACCCAGTTGTCCCTCAACAGAGAAATTGATACAGAAAAAGTGATACATTTACACAATGGAATACTACTCAGCTATTAAAAACAATGACTTCATGAAATTCACAGGCAAATGGATGGAACTTCAAAATATCATCCTGAGTGAGGTAACTTAGTCACAAAATAACAAACATAGTATGTACTCACTGATTATCAGATATTAGCTCAAAAGTTCGGAACACCCATGATTCAATTCACAGCAACTATTGGACTGAGTGTGGGGTCCCAGATGGAGGAGTTGGAGAAGGGACTGAAGGAGCTGAGGGAGTTTGCAGCCCCATGGAGGGAGCAACAGTGTCAACTGGACTGACCCCCTGGTGCTCCTAGATACTGGACCACCATCCAAAGAATACACATGGAGGGACCCTGGTGCTGGCCACATATGTGGCAGAGGAGATCCTTGTTGACCATCAAGGGGAGGAGAGGCTTAGATGCCACAGTATAGGGAAATGTCAGGGAGGGAAGCTAGGAGTGGGTGGGTGGGTGGGGGAATAACCTCGTAGAGGTAGGGGGAGAGGGGATGGGATAGGTGGTTTCCAAAGGGGAGACCTGGAAAGGGAAAAATCATTCGAAATATAAATAAAGTATTAAATTAAAAGGGGAAACAAAAAATATACAAAAAAAAAAAGAATTAAGTCAATGTCAGAGAGACAAATTTGTTTCCATATTCTTAGTCTTTAGTTCGTGTGTGTGTGTGTGTGTGTGTGTGTGTGTGTACACACATATAACATGAAAGTAGAAGAGACACCATAGAGGACAGTGGAGTAATGGGTTAGGAGGAGGAAAGAAAACAGTAATGGGATAGGTTTCCCCAAGTATATATAGTATAATACATTCAAAGTATATTACATATTTTTAAGAAACTATTTTTCTGAAACCTTGGACAATATACAATGAAGATATTCCCACTTAAATATTCTGTTTTAAAATGCTAATGAGACATGTTTTCCTATTCAACCTAACTTTTTAAGATAAAGAAGCAAAAAAGGGCAATGTGTATTTTAGGATCTCTGATATCTGTTCACAAACTGAAGGGGGGAACCAACACTAGCATTAAAGTAGAAAAGAAATAGTCCTCTCAGTCACAGGTGCAGCATAGGCAAAGAGGCGCAGGCATCTTTCTACAAACGAGAAAATGTTGTAATTAAAATCAATCTCAAGAAAACAGTTCCTGGGCTTCCCCAACAGTAACCAAAGGGATAAAGTGGGAGAAGGAGCTTACCACATGAAGAAGGTATTTGTAACCAGACAGGACACCTAACTTAGTGGAGCTCTCCCATTTTCTCAGGCCCTTCATAGTTGCTTCTTTGCTTATGATAACACACTGTGCTGAAGGCAAAACTAGTTTTGCTGATGTGACTTTCAGGCGCTTCTAAGAACCATTTCAAAACATGGTTAGCAAGCATGATAGACATGTGTCAATTGTACGTCCCTTCTAACGTTGAGCCCTGAAGGGGTTGTAGATGGACAGTGTACTGGCTGGTTTTGTGTGTCAACTTGACACAAACTGGAGTTATCACAGAGAAAGGAGCTTCAGTTGAGGAAATGCCTCAATGGGATCCAGCTGTAAGGCATTTTCTCTATTAGTGATCAAGGGTGGAGGACCCACTGTGGGTGGTGCCATTCATGGGCTGGTATCCCTGGGTTCTATAAGAAAGCAAGCTGAGAAAGCCAGGGGGAAGCAAGCCTGTAAGTAACATCCCTCCATGGCCTCTGCATCAGCTCCTGATTCCTGACCTGCTTGAGTTCCAGCCCTGACTTCCTTAGGTGATGAACAGCAGCATGGAAGTGTAAGCTCAATAAACCATTTCCTCCTCAACTTGCATCTTGGCCATGATGTTTGTGCAGGAATAGAAACCCTGACTAAGACAGACAGCTTAGTTACATTCTCCCATCCTCTCCACAAAGACAGAAGTCACACAGAAAGCTTTCCTTTCTTCATTCAGCAGAGGGCTACCCACTTCCATCTCTGCACAGCAGCCTTTGGTACAGTTATCATCTAGGAATAGGCTTAGAAACCTCACCCTCCATAGTGTAACAACAAATGAAAAACCTAGCAACAAAAGTTAACAAAATATTGGACTCACCAAGATCAAGATAAATGCCAGGGACAAAGGTATTGAGAAAGAACATGGAGATGACAAATCCCAGCACTGTCAGACACTTGACCAGCAGACTCCTGTCTGATATCCTGTG
This sequence comes from Rhynchomys soricoides, assembly GCA_019843965.1. Lineage (NCBI taxonomy): Eukaryota > Metazoa > Chordata > Mammalia > Rodentia > Muridae > Rhynchomys > Rhynchomys soricoides. The sequence continues at coordinate 618,896 of JADRCH010000120.1, read as the reverse complement.
CTTTGAGAGAGAAAAAAAAAAACACAACTCATTTTCTCAGTACAGTCTTCTGATTCTTGAAGTGGATCTACAGTACTATATGACTTGAATCACTACAAGTGGTTCCTTTGAAAACTAGAACATTTTTGGTTGTGAGCCTAGCCTTTAATAGCTGTCAAAGATTGGATGGAGGTCAGGGACCCCTATGGAAGAGTTAGGGGAAGGATTGAAGGCCCACAGGAAGACCAACAGTATCAACTAACCTGGACCCTGGGAGCTCCTGGAGACTGAGTTACCAGCCAAAGAGCATACACAGGCTGGTCCAAGGTCCCTGACACATATGCAGTAGAGGACTGCCTTGTCAGGCCTCAGTGGGAAAGGATGAGCCTAATCCTGCAGAGACTTGATACACCAGAGTAAGAGCATACCTGGAGGAGCAACCACCCTCTCAGAGGTGAAGGAGAGAGAGGATGGGGGAAGAACCCTGTGAGGGGAGACCAAGAGGTGGTCAGCATTTGGGATGTAAATACATAAATAATTTTTTTTAAAAATAGAACATTTTAAACCTGAAAGAAGAGAACAAGGTAAATACCACTCAAAATCTTCATGAAAACTTAATAAATTTTCACTGTTACAGAGAGTATCTACTGTAACACAATGAGATATTAGCAAAAACTTTTTAGAAACAATATAATTCAGAGACATGGTCCTCAGGAAGCATGCATTTCCTGAGTTGCCTATGTACTCTGCCTTTGAGTTCCACTGCCCTTCCTATCATGATGCTGTATCTAGGAGCCATTACGAGATGTGGTTATCAAGCATAACAGTACCAGCTCTACACATCTTTAACAAGGTTAAGGAATTCTTTAAATACAATGTGTGGCAGTTTGAATAGGAATGCCTCCCCCAGAGACTCATGTGTTTGAATGCTTCACCCATAGGGAGTGGCAGTGCTAGGAAGTGTGGCCTTATTGAAGTAGGTACAGCTTTGTTTAAGGCAGTGTGTCACTGTTAGGCTTCGAGGTCTCCTATGCACAAGCTAGACCTAGTGTGGCATTCACTTCTGCTGCTTAAGAATCAAGATGTAGAACTCTCAGCTCCTTCTCCAGCACCGTGTCTGCCTGTCAACATGCTTCCTGCCATGACAATAATTGATAAACTACTGAAACTGCAAGCCAGCCCCAATTAAATGTTTCACTTTATAAGGAACACTGAGAGTGTGGCATCCCTGCAGAATTTTCATTACTCTCAGTCAGGAGGCAATGAGGACTCTGTTTCCTATGAGCTCTTCCTGCACCATACCTGCCTGGACAATTCCAATTAAATGTTGTCCTTGTAAGAGTTGCCTTGGTCATGGTATCTGTTCCCAGTAGTAAAACCCTAACTAAAACACTTAAGTACTAGAAAGAAAAGGAATCAACACACAGAAATGGCAAATGAATCAGATGGGCTGGTATGACCAGCGCCCTGTGTGCATCTGTATCCAGATACCTCACGATGCCTCATGACGTTCTATAATTAACATGTAACAACTAGAAATGATAATAAAATCTAAAATGAAAAAATAACCACCCTTTCTACAAGCCATGATTCCCTCGAGAAAAGAAGACAAGATACCTTTCTTTGTAGCTCTTGAATATTGGTCTCCCAATTTTTGTCTTCCTGTGAAATTTGTCTGTAAGAGAAAAAGGACTCTCATTATTTCTCTGTTGCAGAAAGCTCAATGCTTCATGAGATTAGCAAGGTGACATTGACAGCTGTGGAAACCTAGAGATGTCTGTGCATCCTGGCACTGCTGTGTAAGGAACAGCATACCCATGAAGGTAACCAGGCAAATTGGAAAAGCTATTAACCTTGTATTTCCCAATGAAGAAGAAAAAAATAATGATCTGAAAATTGGAAGAAAATGTGAGAACAATTGTTTTTTAAAATGTCACAAAGAATACACGCAGGCTTGTGAGAACAACTAGGGCCACAGGGTGTTGTTCTAATCCCACCTTTCAGGGACACTGAACCCCAAAGGTGCTCAAGTTCTTCTTATAAAATGGTGTGGTATCTGCCATATTGTGCACTCTTATCCTCACACATACTTCCAATAATCTTTTTATTAGTTATAGCACTTACTATAATATATAATACTATAACTATTAGTAAATGCTAGGGTAAATAGCTGACATTCTGCATTGCTTACAGAATAATAACAAGAAAAGTAAGTATACATATTCAGTGTAATCATATTTTTTCAGTTTTTAGAAATATATAAATTTACTTGGTAGTAGTGCATTGCTTATGCCTCAACATGTGTGAATGGTCAAAGGTTAACTTGCAGAAATCTGTTCCCCTTTTACCACGTGGTCCTCAACCTTAATGTCAAAAACTTTTACCATCTAAGTCATCTTGACAGCCCCAAGTACCAAAGATTTTAAAGGTTCAACCCAGCAAATACAATAACCTAAATAATGACCACCATGCAGGCTTATGAGGCAAAGTAGGATGCATGCTACTTGTGACTCGAGGGGTGTCATCCCCTCATAAAACCTAATGAGTGGGATGTGGTATAAGTTATTTTTCTGTTGCTCTGACAAAACACAGTGACCAACATAACTTATGGAAGAAAGAATTTATTTTTGCTTATGGGTCTAGATGGGTAAATCCATCATGGCGAGGAAGCAGCCAGCATTATAGCAGGAATAAGATGCTGATACATCTTGAACTATAAGCACGAGACAGAGACTATAGATACTTAAAGGACTCACCCAATGATATATTTCCCCAAGCAAGGATCCACCTCCAAAATTGTAAAACTTCACCTTCCACAACCTCCCCAAACAGCACCCCCTACTGGGGACCAAATGTTCAAATCATGGGCCTATGTGGGACATTCTCATTCAAAGCACCACAGCTGTCATTCCAGCACTTAGGAAGCTGAGGAAAGATTCTCACCTGTTCAAAGCCAAGCTATTATAGTGAGTTCCAGGCCAGCCTACGCCACACAAGACCTTGTCTCAAAGAACACAAAAATGATGGGGTGTGGCTTAGTTGGTATGTTACTTGCTGAGCAAGCAGGAAGTCCTAGGTTCAATCCCAAGTACTTAGTAAACCAGGAAGAGTAGTTCATGCCTGTAATTCCAGCACTCAGAAGTTTGGAATGATCAGAAGTAAAAGGCCATTCTTATCTACATGGAGTTCAAAGTCAACTTAGGCTAGAAATCCTGTCTTGATGATGATGATGATGGTGGTGGTGGTGGTGGTGGTGGTGGTGGTGGTGCTGGTGGTGGTAATGGTGCTGGTGGTGAAGAGTACCTTGAAGCCAGGCATGGCAGTACATGCCTGTATTTTCAGCATTTGGAAACTGAAGGTAAAAGTACCAAGAGTTCAGTGTCATCCTCTACTACATAGTCATTCTGAGGACTCTCAGAATAGCCTGGGCTATGTGAGACCTTATCTCAAATGACAACAAATATAAGTTATGCAGAGACTGCAATGTAGGCTCCCACCTCAGCAAAATGGTTAGTGTTTGAAAGCATGTTTCTAGCCAGGCCATTGCCATCTCTTGTCCTTGGGGTGGGGGGGTCACACTGGTGTGTCTTGAAGGCAAATGCAACCTGTAAGAGCTAGTACCCTGTTATTAGGCTTCCTTCCAACCAGGACATCAGGCCTCAGCTCTCTGAAATGATGCAGACATGGCAAGCCTTTATGTGTATGCTGTGGAGAGTGTTTGTACACTGCTGCTGCACAGCCTCTGTGAGCACCAGCATGGAGAAATGTACAGAGATGGCTACCTCTGCCTTTTGGCAGGGGAGGGATATGCATGTTTTTCAGACTACCTCCTGGAAGAAGCTGAGGAGACCTTGGAAGATCACCACCTTCAGCTTCTGCTTCTCAAGGTTGACTTGAGATCTGTAGTCTTGTTTCATATCCTCAGATTGAGAGAACTCCCAAAGGTCACTCACTATCCAACAGACACATCATCTCAGCCTCTTCCTCCAGAGTCAGGAAGTCCTTCCTTTACCAATGTCACTCATGGGAAGAGAAACCGTAATCCTCAAAAGTCAGAGTCCTTGTCGACTCTGGCCAAGGCAGCAAAGAAAACTCTGTGCCCTCTGAATAAAGAATTACTATGGCAGGTCCTCATGGCTATGTCTCTAATGGCTATGTCCCTTGCAACCTAATCCAGGTAGATCAGAAATCTTAGCACTGCAACTCTGTAGTCACCATAGTGGTTGCACTGACCAGAAAAAGGGTCTCAAATATTATTTTAGCCTGTTTTAGATATAAAATCTGCAGGAATAGAGAGCAAACTGTATTTTCCATAATTCTGAATTCCTTTGCTTTCAATATAAGAAAACTGTATCTTTAAAACTAATTTGAGAAAAGGGTGTAAAAGGAAATGCTGCTTACATGGGGGTTATGTTATCTAAAGGGCAGCAGTTGTGTATAATTTTGCATTAGCTTCCTCATGTGACCACCTTCTCTTTTCTGTCTTTTCACTTTTTCCGCATGCTTTTCCATGTATGGTGTGTGTGTGTGTGTGTGTGTGTGTGTGTGTATACACTCACATCGGTACACATGTATACAAATGTACATATATGCACATGCCAGAGGCCAGAGGTCAAGTAGAGGTACCATTCCTGGAGACCTACCTTCTTTATTAAAGTAGGATCTCTCAATGGGACCTGGCACTTATGGATTAGGGTAACTTGTCTGACCAAGGAGTCCCGAGGATACTCCTGTTTCTACTTTCTAAGCACTGGGATTACAAGCACATACCATCACATCTGGCATTTTATATTATCCCCAGAGATCCAATTCATGTCATGCTTACATGGCATATACTTTTATGAATTGAGTGAATAGCTTCTTAATTTTCTTTTGGTCTATACAGTCAACTCACTTTTTCTGTTTTGCTTTCTTCTACACTAACCATGGGAAAAATGAAGGATAGTAAAGAAGGTCATTATGGCAAACACTTCAGTATCACAAAAAAGCACCAAAGGAGACCAGCTATGTATCCTGTGCAGCTCTACAGAAAACCATGGCACGAAGAGGAGTCATTCTCTTCATTTTTCAAACATCTTTTCAAAAATTGGTAAAGCAAAACTTGCAGGTCTATCACTTGGCTTAGGTTGCATTCATTCATTCCAAAATACTCCTCAGCAAATGTACACCTTAAGAAGCCACCATCCTCCTCCAGCTTCAGTTTTCTTATTTGCAAACAGCACAAGATGAGCTAAAAAATATGGTGAACCTCCAAGTCCACATTTCATTTTTATACTTGTTCCATAGAATGTGAGAACTTTTGATTCTTTCTTTTTAAAGACTTACTTATTTTTATATGCATTGATGTTTTGCCTGTATATATGTCTGTGTGAAGGTGCAAGATCCTCTGAAACTGCAGTTACAGACAGCTATGAGTTGCCATGTGGGTACTGGGAATTAAACCAAGTATTCTCTGGAAGAGCAACTATTGTACTTAACCTCTGAGCAAATATTTTACTCAGTGGCTACAACTATCAGCTCCGAAGAAAATTTCCTACCAAGCAACACACAGCCATCATACGCTATAAAAATTCAGAGAGGAAATGAAACAAGGAACAGAACATGCACCCAATAAAGACAAATACAGAGTTCAGCACCTAGACCTATAGTCATCCCAATTCCAGATGCCCAGATACCATCATAAAAACTCAGTCAACAATAACCAGGAAAATATCTTCACTGGAGTCTAGCTACCCCACCATAGCAAGACCCGAATATTCCAACATAGTTGAAGCACAAGGGGAAAAAAAGACCTTAAAACTGCATTGTGGAGATAATAGAGGGCCTTAAAGAGAAAATCAATAAGTGCTTTAAAATGGAAGGAAATAAACAAAACCATTTATGACCTGAAAATATGTTGGGAGCAGACCCCTGTCTCAGGAATGTTCTTCCTGCCTAGGCTGTTTACTATTAACCTTGCAGTTTGGCCCAGAGCATGGTAAACAATGAGTCATCTCTAGTCATGGGTTCAGCCTTGTCTTGTGATCTGGTTACTTCCCCTTTGGTAGCTCTTCATCCCTCCCCAACCCCCCGAGGAGGAGGGGGAAGGAGAGTATTTAAGGTTAACAGAATAAACAAAGCTTCAGCATTCCACTTGTACGAATGACCCATGTCTGTGTTATTTGTGACAATCTCCCAGGCCTACACTCGGTTCTCGGTAGCTAGGCTGCGCAGGTGCCATCAAGTGGAGGTTCCACCAAGATTAGAGGACATTCTCTATTACCTGGGCCTTTAGCCCACGGCAATCAAGTAGCTGATTCATTTACACGAGCTATGACTGTCTCTGGTTCATCTTCTGTGCAATTACATAAAAAATTTCATCTTAATGCTAATTCTATTAAATTCCATTGTGAAGTGACTCAGGAACAAGCTATACAAATAGTCACCCATTGTCCTTTATGTGCTCAATTTATCTCTTCCCCAACTTTGGGGATTAATCCACATGGCATTACGGCCAACGACATTTGGCAAATGGATGTTACTCATATATCTTCCTTTAGTAAATTGCAGTTTGTTCATGTTTTCATTGATATGTACTCAGAATTAATTTTTGCATCAGCCCATAGTGGGGAAAAATTTTTAAATGTCAGGAGTCATTGCTTACAAGCCTTTGCTTTTTTGAATGTCCCTCAGCAAATAAAAACTGATAATGGGCCTGCATCTAGTAGCCATCCTTTTGCTAAATTCTGCAAAGAATGTGATATTGAACATAAAACTGGAATTCCTTATAACCCTCAAGGGCAAGCCATAGTGGAGTGTGCTCATCTAACAATAAAGAATTATCTTTTAAAAACAAAAACAGGGGACCTAGTATCTCCACATGTTCGCTTTTCCATAATTCTTTATATTTAAATTTTTGACTGTAGCTAACAATGGTAGTTCCTCTGCTGACAGGCATCTGAAGGACGAAAGGACAGAGTGTGGTCAGGTCCTGGGGAAGGACCTGGCCTCAGGAAATTGGAAGGGACCTGACCCCATTTTAGTTAGGGTTAGAGGCTCTGTTTGTGTTTTTCCTAAAGATCTGAGGGCCCTATTTGGGTTCCTGAGCACTGTGTGCGTCCTATCACTCCACTGGAGCCTGGTGAAGACAGAAGTTTACGGGAGCTTCATGAAGAACCCACCCATCTTGATGCCAGTGGGGATCAGTAGCCTGGTTTGGCCTGCTTGTATTACCACCAACAGAACTGTAGGAAAGGCTCCAGCTAGGGTCGAAATAGAAGAATTAATGTTAGCATTGGCTTTAGGTTGGTAGATAGTCTATACTTTATTGAAGTATTGAATAGAAATGAATTAAATGTAACATCTTCCCTTAAAGGTAAGGGGGATAGCTTGTGTTCAGGGTTACCTAAGACAGGCACTACTCAAAAAATAAAAAAGGGGGACCTGTTGGCAGCAGACCCCTGTCTCAGGGAGCACAGTAAACAATGAGTCATCTCCGGTCATGAGTTCAGCCTTGTCTTGTGATCTCATTACTTCCCCTTTTGGTAGCTCTCCACCCCAGGGTGGAGGAGAGTATTTAAGGCTAAAGGAATAAACGTAGCTTCAGCATTCTGCTTGCATGAATGACCCATGTCTGTGTCTTTAGTGTCAATCTCCCAGGCCTACGCTCAGTTCTCAGTAGCTAGGTGGCATGGGCACTGTCAAAAATAGAAATAGAATCAATAAAGAAAATACAAACTGAGGAATTCTGGAAATGAAAAATGTAGGAATTCCGACAGGAACTATAACAGCAAACTTCACCAACAGAATGCAAGAGATGGAAAAGAAAGTTTCAGGCAATGAAGATGTGATAGAAAAAAAATGATACATTGGTCAAAGAAAATGTTGGCTAAAAATCTAACACAAAACATTCAGGATATCTAGAACACTATGAAAAGAATGAACCTAAAAATAATAGGAATAGGAGAAGGAGAAGACTACCAACTCAAATGTCCAGAAAATATTTTCAACAAAATCATAGAAAATTTTCCTAACTTTAAGAAGGGCATGTCTATAAAAGCACAAAAAGCATAAAGAACACCAAAGAGATTGGACTAGAAATGAAAGTCCCCTGAACATACAATAATCAAAACAATAATACAGAACAAAAATACAGAAAAGAAAAAAGAATAATAAAAGCTGCAAGGGACAATGACCAAGTAGCATATAAAGGCAGACCTACTAGAATTAAACATGACTTCTCAATGAAGACTTTGAAAGGCAGAGGGCCTAGCAGATATGCTACAGACTCTAATAGACCACAGATGCCAACCCAGACTACTATACACAGCAAAACTTTCAATCACCATAGATGGAGAAAATGAGATGTTCATAACAAAGCCAAACTTAAACAGTATCTATCTACAAACCCAGCCCCAAAGAAGGGAGTAGAAGTAAATCTCCGACCTAAGAAGGTTAACTACACCAATGAAATTACAGGGAATAAATAATCTAAGAGCAGCAAAATCAAAATAAGGGAAACTCATACACACACACACTCACACACACTCACACACATACACACACACATGCTCATACCACCACAACCACCATCAACAACAACAACAAAATACAAGAATCAAGAGTAATTTGTCATTGATATCTCTCAATATCAATGGACTCAATTTCCCAATAAAAAGACACAGACTAAAAATGAATGCAAAAATAGGATCCCATCCTTCTGCTGCATCCAAGATACACCTCAACATCAAAGACAGACACTACTTCTGGGTAAAATGTTGGAAAACAATATTTCAAGCAAATGGTGTAGCCATTTTAATATCTAATAAAATAGACTTTGAACCATAATCAAAACAGATGGGATAGGAAAGGGTACCACAGGCTCATCAAAGAAAAAAGTCCACCAAAATAATAATACAAGGGCACTCACATTTATAAAAGAAACATTACTACAACTTAAATAATATGTTTACCTTCACACACCGATAGTGGGGGACTTCAATACCCCACTCTCACCACGGATAGGTCATCCAGAAAAATAAAACTAAACAGAGAAATACCAGAGCTAACAGACATTCTAAACCAAATGGACCTAACAGACATTTATAGAATATTTTACAAAAACACAAAAGAATATAACTTCTTCTTTGCATCTTATAGAGCTTTCTCTAAAGTTGACCACATACTTGTACACAAAGCAAGTCTCAACAGGTACAAGAAAATTTAAATAACTCCCTGTATTCCTATCAGACCACCATTGATTAAAGCTGGATACCAACAATAACAGAAACAACAGAAAGCTTACAAAGTCGTGAAAAATGAATGACTCTCTACGGAATGAAAAATGGGTTAAGGCAGAAATAAAGAAAATTAAAGATTTTGTAGAATTTAATGAAAATAAATACATAGCACACAAAAAGTGTGAGACACAATGAAAGCAGTTCTAAGAGGAGTTATAGTACTAAGACTGGACAGATCTCACAACTCAACAGCACACCTGAAAGATCTAGAACAAAAAGAAGTAATCACACCCAAGAGACTGCAAGAAATAATCAAACTGAGGGCTGAAATCAATAAAATAGAAACATACTCAGTGGAGCATGGTCAAACTCCCAGTGGGCAGCCCCTTAAAGAAAACTGAGTCCTTCCCACACCACATCAGAAGCCACCAACTGTGAAGAACTACACTTGAGCATCCCTATCAGTCTTTTCCGTGGCTTCCTGTCTAGACTGTCAGCTTGACACTGGAGTCATTTAGGAAGAGGGAGCCTTAACAAAAACCATGCCTCCTTCAAATTGCTTTTAGACAGGTTTGCAGGACATTTTCCTGATTAATAATTGATATGGAAATTTCCACTGCACTGTGAGTAGTATCACCCTAGAGAGATGGTTCTGGGTTGTATTTTAAAAAGCCGAGTGAGCAGTAGAAAGCAAGCCAGTAAGCATTTTTCTATGGACTCAGTTTCATTTTCTGCCTTGTGTTCCTACCTTGAGTTCCTGCCCTGACTTCTGTCTGTGATGTAAGCTATAAAATGAAATCACCCTATCCTCTTCAACTTGTCTTGAGTCATGCATGATGTTTATTACCAGCAATCGCAAGTAACATGGCCAAACTGTAAGCCCAAATAAACCCTTCCTTCTAAAAGTTGCTACAGTGTTTAATTACAGCAATAGAAAATTAACTAATGCAGAAGTGTAAGAATATTGTGACCAAAAATCTTTTATACTCTCTTGGGTATCCTATGATATATGAATGCAATGGACTGTGGTCTTCATGCAATGCCTTCATTAAGCACAACCTGTAAGGAGCCCCTGGTATAAATCCAAGCAGGATCCTGTGGTACCTGTGGAAAGTATGCAACCTCTGGTCCAGCAGATGCTCCAGGGCAAGCACTTTCTCCAGCAGCAAGCCACGCACAGCTGTCTCCTCACGGCTAGCTGGACTGATGCTCTGGGCGCTCAAACGCCAGACATGAATCTCATGCTTCAGTTCTGCATAGAAATAAATATAAGATAGCCAGGGTACTGAGTCTCTCCCACCCTCAGCCCTCAGCAATGCCCTTCTGTCCATCACACACCAATTACATCCACCCACACTCCACAGACTCTTCACAGCATGAGCTATGATGATGCAACCCGGATGATGGAGCTGAAGTCTGAACGTCATCATGGAAGCAAGAATGGCAATTTCAACTCTTCCCGAAGAAGGAAGTCCTTTATCAAGTGATATCTTCTAAAATTCATTTTATTATTGATTTATTATTATATCAATAATATACATTAATATGTTGTTATTATTGTTATTATTATTTTGTTTTTTCAATGTCTTAACTCTAGGACTCAACAACCCTAGAACATTCTCACTGGCCCTGCTTTCAACCAAAATCTAAGCATCTGTGGTTTTAATACGGTTTGTCATAGCTTCTCAGATGCTTTTTGGCTATAATCAAGTGTATCTGGCTTATCCTCTCCAAACTATGTGGCCTGTTATGATGCAGCAAATTTGTTGGGGCCATGCTCCTGGATGTCCTGTCTTCTGGACAGTACGCTATTATCAATAAACATCTCACTTTTAACTTGCCAGGGTAGAGTACACAAATATATAAATATATAAATATGATAGTAACACAATGATCTCAGCCAATTGCCTGGTCTTGGAATGGTCTTGGAAAGAGAACTGTAGAATAATAGCAGTATGGATGTGGTTCTCAGGTAGCCATGCTTGGCACCCTCTGTAGAGTGGAGGATTTGCTAAGGAATGGGCAGTAGGAAAGCTCCTCCACCCAGGGTGTACGGGGAGCTCCAGTGTGTCACACAGAGAGATTAATCAGCTGGTGAAATCCTAGTCAGAAAGAAGCAAACAGCACTTTCACCCATCACTGAATTCAGACACCTTCTAATGTCATCTGAGACACCATTAGAGACCATTTTCCATCCATTGCTTCCTACGATATTAAGCTATTTTAGGAGACTTATATTTAACCTCTGTTTTACAGTTTGAAAATATATATATATAAGAAAAGTGCCAAGGTGGCAGATTAAAAGCAAGCCACCCTTTACAGTTCCTTGGCAGACTCAGACTGAAGCATCCAGAGAACAGCTGACTGGACAGCTTAAAGGTAGCTGTGGACAGTCATTGCCCCTAAATGTGCAGCATCCCAAGAACAAATGAATACCTCCCTGGTGATCCTATGGGAGAATGCCCCCCTCCTGCTTATGAAAACTTCCCTTGGTTTTGAGGAAGAATCCTACAGAGAAGAATCTGCAACATGGGAAGATGCTCATACCCACCGACGATCTCACTAGGCTCCTTGTTATAAAGCTTTTTGTTCCAGTACAGAAGTCTGAGGAGGGGGAAGGAAACCAGGAGAACAAGGCAAATTCCCAGGAACATGTGTGCTGTGAAACCAGCAAAGTCCAGACCCTGGAAAAGGAAAAGAGAGATACATAATATGTGGGCCTTGAGGAGACCTGAGGCAGGGTGTGGGCTGGAAACACAGAGGAGCTCTAGCGACCTTTGGACAAGGTTCCTGCAACCAAACATTGAAACATTCTAAGTTTGAAATGACTAAAGCCTTTTGTTCTTGCTGTATTGGTTTTGGTTTTTGATTTTTCTCTTTGAAACAAGGTTTCTCTGTGAAGCGCTGGTTGTCCTGGAACCCCTCTCTGTAGACCAGGCTAGGCACAAATTCACAAGAATCTGCCTACCTCTGCCTCCCTGGTGCTGGGATTAAGGGCATGTACCACCATTGCCCGGCTAGTTAAAGCCTTTTTATATGTCTTGTGTTTTTGAAAAGCCAGTGCTTACATGACTTACAAGCCATCTTAAAAGGAAACAAAAATAGACTTTTACAACTAGCACCAGACTAGACTTAGTCTGCTTTCACAGGGCTAATGTGTTACCCCAGGATGAAGAGAGGTCAAAACAATGTTATTTAATGGTTAGTTTTTTTTAATATTTGACTAAAGTACCTTGTGTGGTTGGAAGGGACATCCTCGGGCTGGAACCTGCATTTACTGGCTATTACTGTGTCTACACAGAGCAGTGGAATTCCTACAGGGGTCCTAGGGAGGCAGCCTCTCCCTTCCTTCCTGCTTTCTCTGCCTGCTTATGGGGCTATGTGTCATGGTCATCAGCTGAGTGTGCTTCATATTGGTAAAGATCGCCCCTAGGTTAATTTGTTAGCAGATAAGTCAACAACAACCTAGATTAATTTTGCTCTTTATTTTATTTATATTTTTAAGCAAATATGTACAGCATCTATTGAACCCCAGTAGGAAAGATGAAGCCTTGAAGATGATGATCTGTGGGAATTCAAGCAGTATCCATAAATAGCTACTGCCTTAAAGGGGAGTCAAGGGTACCATAGTACTGTGAAACATTGGGATCTCAGAGATTAAAGGATCTTGGCAGTAAGGATATGATCACAGAGGACACAGCAATCCAGTAAGGCCATGAGACATGCTCACACAGGTAAAATATAGAAAGCTCCACAAGCTGTCAGTAAGCAACTAGGGGAGAGGGGGCGCTTTCTAACACCTCTCAGTATAACTCAGGCTAATTGCATCAACCTCCCACGTAATCAGGTTGTAATGATGTCACACAACCTCGCCCAGAACTCAGCAGATTCTGGCAGTTCTTCAGTGAAAACACTACCCAGAAGTTTATTTTTATTTACAGAATTCATATCCCAAATGTCTTATTGAAAAATAGTTATATTTTAGGTGTTCATGAAAATGTTTTACTTTCCTTAAAACCAGAAGAAAAATAAACTTGAGAGTGGTAGAGAAATTGATCTACTTGCTTTTGCAGAAGACCTAGCCTTTCCCAGCACCTACATGATAGCTCACAACTATCCAGTCATGGGTGACAATAGGATCACCAACATGATAGCTCACAACTATCCAGTCACGGGTGACATTAGGATCTCTCACCCTCTTCTAACCTCTGAGGGCACCAGGTACACAGACATACACACAGACAAAAAACACCTATACACATAAAATACAAAGTAAAGAAACATTAAAGTGTTAAGAAGAAAAATCATAGCTATGAATGCCTCCAAAAAGAAACTGGAGAGAGTATTTGCTAGCTGTTTAACAGCACACCTGAAAGCTATAGAACAAAGAGAAGCTAATACACCCAATAGGAGTAGAAGGCAGGAAATAACCAAATAAAGGGATGAAATCAACCAAGTAAAAACTAAAAGAACTATACAAAGAATCAACAAAATCAAGAGCTGGTTCTTTGAGAAAATCAACAAGATAGATAAACCCTTAGCCAGACTAACCAGAGGGCACAGAGACAGTATACAAATTAACAAAATTAGAAATGAAAAGGGAGATGTAACAACAGATTCTGAGGAAATTCAAAATACCATCAGATCTTACTACAAAAGCCTACACTCAACAAAACTAGAAAATCTGGATGAAATGGACAATTTTCTAGACAGATACAAAATACCAAAGTTAAATCAGGATCAGATAAACCATCTAAACAGTCCCCTAACCCTTAAAGAAACAGAAGCAGTCATTAAAAGTCTCCCAATCAAAAAAAGTCCAGGACCAGATAGGTTCAGTGCAGAATTCTATCAGACCTTCAAAGAAGACCTAATACCAATACTCTTCAAGCTATTCCATAAAATAGAAACAGAAGGAACACTACCCAATTCATTCTATGAGGCCACAGTTACACTGATACCAAAACCTCACAAAGACCTAACAATAGAAGAAAACTTCAGACCAATTTCCCTTATGAATATCGATGCAAAAATACTCAATAAAATTCTCGCAAACCGAATCAAAGAACACATCAAAACAATCATTTACCATGATCAAGTAGGCTTTATCCCAGGAATGCAGGGATGGTTCAATACCCAGAAATCCATCTATGTAATCTACTACATAAACAAACTGAAAGAAAAAAACCACATGGTCATTTTGTTAGACGCTGAAAAAGCATTTGACAAAGTTCCACATCCCTTCATGATAAAAGTCATGGAAAGATCAGGAATTCAAGGACCATACCTAAACATAGTAAAAGCAATATGCAGCAAACCAGTGGCCAACATCAAACTAAATGGAGAGAAGCTCAAAGAAATCCCATTAAAATCAGGGACTAGTCAAGGCTGCCCTCTCTCTCCCTATCTATTCAACATAGTACTGGAAGTTCTAGCTAGAGCAATTAAACAACAAAAGGCGGTCAAAGGGATACAAATTGGAAAGGAAGAATCAAAATATCACTATTTGCAGATGTTATGATGGTACACTTAAGTGATCCAAAAAATTCCACCAGAGATCTGCTACTGCTGATAAATACCTTCAGCAAAGTGGCTGGAGACAAAATTAACTCAAGCAAATCAGCAGCCTTCCTATACTCCAAGGATAAACAAGCTGAGAAAGAAATTAGGGAAATGACACCCTTCACAATGGTCACAAACAATATAAAGTATTTTGGTGTGACTCTAACCAAGTGAAAGATCTGTATGACAAGAACTTCAACTCTCTGAAGAAAGAAATCAAAGACCTCAGAAGATGGAAAGATCTCCCATGCTCATGAATTGGCAGGATTAATATAGTTAAAATGGCCATCCTGCAGAAAATAATCTAGAGATTCAATGCAATCCCCATGAAAATTCAAACTCAATTCTTCATAAACTTAGAAAGAGCAATTCTCAAATTCATATGAAATAACAAAAAACCCAGGATAGCAAAAACTATTCTCAACAATAAAAGGACTTCTGGAGGATTCGGCATCCCTGAACGCCAGCTGTACTACAGAGCAGTTGTGATAAAAAACTACATGGTATTGGTACAGTGACAGGCAGGTAGATCAATGAAATAGAATTGAAGACCCAGAAATGAACCCACACACTTACAGTCACTTGATCTTTGACAAAGGAGCTAAAATCATCCAGTGGAAAAAAAAGACAGCATCTTCAACAAATGGTGCAGGTTCAAGTGGCGGTCTACATGTAAAAGAATGCAAATTGATCCATTCCTATCTCCCTGTACAAAGCTCAAGTCCAAGTGATTCAAGGACCTCCATGTAAAACTGGATACACTGAATCTAATAGAAGAGAAAGTGGGTAAAGTCTCGAACACATGGGCACAGGGGAAAAGTTCCTGAACAAAACACCAATGGCTTATGCTCTAAGATCAAGAATCGACAAATGGGACCTCATGAAATTACAAAGCAAAGGACACTGTAAATAGGACAAAACAGCAACCAACAGATTGGGAAAAGATCTTTACCAACCCCATGTCCGATAGAGGGCTAACATCCAGTATATACAAAGAACTCAAGAAATTAGACTCCAGAGAACCAAATAACCCTATCAAAAAATGGGGAAGAGAGCTAAACAGAGAATTCTCAACTGAGGAAACTCAAATGGCCGAGAAGCACCTAAAGAAATGTCCAACATCCTTAGTCATCAGGGAAATGCAAATCAAAACAACCCTGAGATTTCACCTCACACCAGTCAGAATGGCTAAGATCAAAAACTCAGGTGACAACAGATTCTGGCAAGGATGTGGAGAAAGAGGAACGCTCCTCTATTGCTGGTGGGAATGCAAATTGATACAACCTCTCTGGAAATCAGTTTGGCGGACCCTCAGAAAAAATGAACATGATACTACCTGAGGACCCAGCTATTCCACTCCTGGGCATATACCCAGAAGATGCTCCAACATGTAATAAAGACACATGTTCCACTATGTTCATAGCAGCCATATTTATAATAGCCAGAAACTGGAAACAACCCAGATGTCCCTGAACAGAGGAATGGATACAGAAAATGTAGTACATTTACACAATGGAATACTACTCGGCTATTAAAAACAATGACTTTATGAAATTCATAAACAAATGGATGGAACTTGAAAATATCATCCTGAGCGAGGTAACACAGTCACAAAAGAATGAACATGGTATGTTCTCACTGATAAGTGATTATTAGCCCAAAAGTTCAGAATACCCAAAAGTCACTTCACAGCCACTATTGGGCTGAGCGTGGGGTCCCAGATGGAGGAGTTGTAGAAGGGACTGAAGGAGCTGATGGAGTTTGCAGCCCCATGGAGGGAGCAACAGTGTCAACTGGCCTGACCTTCCAATGCTCCCAGAGACTGGATCACCAACCAAAGAATACACATGGAGGGACCCATGGTGCTAGCCACATATGTGGCAAAGGAGGGTCTTGTTAGCCATTGGGGAGGGGAGGCACTTGGGCCCAAGTGTGTTAGAGGTCCCAGTATAGGAGAATGCCAAGGAGGGAAGATGATAGTGGGTGGGTGGGTGGGGGAATACCCCCATAGGCTGGGGGAAGAGCAGGGAATAGGGGGGTTCCAAAGGGGAGATCTGGAAAGGGGCAAACATTTGAAATGTAAATAAAGTATCAAAAGAAAGAAACATTAAAACTTTTAGTAACCTGATAAAACTACTTAAATACTAATCTACTTACTTTTAAACCAACCAGGCTATAAAATGTGATTAATAGTTTTGGGGAAACAAATAGCCTGAGGAGGCAGGAGGTCTGGATCTGTTCGGAATGTAAGCACCAATGATTTGTCCCATTAGAAATGGTGGGACAATACGAGAATAGAGCAATTAATGGGACACCAAAGCAGAGCAGCAGCACCGAGCAGAAGCTGCTAGGAAAGCCTTACGGGGGAGTTTATCAATCAACAGAAAGACCCAAACGTAAGTTTTTAGAAACAACGGGGGCAGATGCACTGAGCCATGGGCTGCAGATGAGTTCTTTGAACCTGTTAGACACGTGTGTCTGGAGCTCCTTGCCACAGTTTCATCCCTCTGTAATTACCTAGACTTGTCTCCTTGATGCTCTCAGTAATAAAAGCACCTCCCATCGTATTAATGTCAACACAGCTCCTAAACGCAGCCCTCTTTTCTTGTAGAGTGTCTCTCCTGCCTTTCCTCTCCTAAACTTCTACTTATGACCAACACTGCATGCTGTGAACAGGTGACAGCAAGAGCCTTGGGTCACAGTACTTGGTAAAAGCTGTTGCTCAGTTGAGTTGCACATTTCCTGAAAGCAACCCTAGTGTGCTGTTACTTACCATTTTTCTCAACTCCTGATTGGAAACAATGATAACATTTGGTGGGTCCCCAATGGCAGTGGCAGCTCCTCCAATGTTTGTAAAGATTACTTCTGCAATGAGTACTTGCCTTGGATCAAGATTGAGCACCTCACATAATCTACCAGGAATGTAAGACAGTGATTAGGCTTGTCCACAACTCAAACATTTAAAGTACCTGCTTGTACAGGAAGGCACACTGAAGCACATGCACACAAACACACACACACACAATGCAGGGAATGAACATCCTCAGATACCACAAATTACACAATTCTTCTAAGTTCACAGACCACCACAGTTTGAGCTATCCATGTGATGGTAGGCCTTCTGCTGCTCCCACAGCCTGAAGGGAGTGCTGAGCTCCATGTGTAAGGTCACAGTAAGGAAAGAGCCTGGAGTAGGTGAATGGACACGGGTTATCAGTTGCCTTCAGTCAAAAGAGCGAGGGCAATAAAAAATCACCGGCAATAACACTAAGCCTGCTGACTTAGACCCTTATCTGCCATCCCTTTTCTGAAGAGATGTTAACCTCTCTCTCTCTCTCTCTCTCTCTCTCTCTCTCTCTCTCTCTCTCTTTCTCTCTCTCTCTCTCTCTCTCTCTCGTTGAATTTTTACATTTATTACTTCCTCCATGGCTGTGGGCCTCTACCATGGCTGCATGATACTTGTCTTGGAATCTTTGGGAGTCTTACACCCTGATCTGCTGAAGACTAAGCTCTATGAATAGATGACTGATGGAAATGTGGGAATTCATGAACAAAAGCTCTTGTACCTATCAATCTGCACAAATCTCTTGCCTATATTCCCTATGAAAGTCTATGCCCTGGAAAGCAAGGCCCATGTTCTCCAACTTCTCATGGTATGTTTGCTCTATGCTGTCACCTGTACCTGTTTATATTCTGCAGTCACACAAGCCAGAACTTGCTGGGCTGGAATTCAGTAAGCTGGACTCTAGGGAAGGGATAGATAGTATCTATCCCTTGACTTTTTGTAGGTGTAAGGAAGGAAACTTGAAACTAGGTGATACAACCAGAGAACACATATGTCCCAAACAAATATACATCTGCCCCAAACGTGGCCTTAATTTCAATGTTGGAAGTATTCTACATACCTTATGGTAACAGGGGTAAAAAGGAGCATCGTAGTAACATTGTCTAAGAAGGCAGAAAGGATGGCAGCCATGAGACAAAGCATGATGATCAAGGCCCACACTCTTCCTCGAGAAAGTTGGTATGCCTAGGACACATACAGGAAAGAACAATCCAGAATCAGAATATTCGTACAACAAATGGTGTTTCACTAATGACTCCAAGATATAGAGACCAAAATATATTCTCATTCAGAATTTGCATAGAGTTTTGTTGTAGAAATTATCTTTAAAAAGAAATTTTCAATTCCAAAACTGAAGTGAATTCAAGAAAACTGATTCCATAGAAGCAGGGAGTTAGGTGGGATAAAATAGAGAGACAGTAAAAGGCACAGAAAGAAGGTATGGATTTGAAGAACTTCTACACTGGCAGGGTGGATTTGAAGAACTTCTACACTGGCAGGGTGACTAGTGCATATTTCAAAATAACTTAAAAGTGCATTTTTAAGCTGAGTGTAGTGGCTCACAACTTTAATACCAATACTTGGACAAATCTCTGAGAGTTGAGGCCAGCCTGGTCTACATAGTGAGTGCCAGGGCAGCCAGGGCTATGTAGAGAAACTCCATCTCAAAAAAACAAAAACAAAGAAAGTAAATTTCAAATATGTTACCATAAAAAAAAATGATTGTAAGGATACGCTTGGTTTAGACTCAACACTCTGTATGCATAAACATTGAAACATCATTACCATAAAAAAAATGATTGTAAGGATCTGCTTGGTTTAGACTCAACACTCTGTATGCATAAATATTGAAACATCATATTATATTTTCCAGACATGTATGATTATCATTTGTCAACCAAGTACTAATAATTATAATTTAAAAAAATAAGACCTTTAAGGAGCTAGCATGTTAGCCCAGTGATGAAACATGTACTGAGCATTTGCAAGGCCCTTTGTTCAATCCCAGCATAAGTAAATAAATATTATCCATACAAGTTTAAAACAACAACAATGACAAAACTGATTTTCCCAAATTTAAAAATCAGGACTATACAGGTTTAGAAAGTAAACATTGAAACTGTGTCTCCAAAAGGCAATGTAATCAGAGGCTGATGGCTTGACATATTCAGACTTTTAAATGCTGAGCCGGTTTTAATGTGTAGCTTTAACCAGCTAATTCAGATGCCGTTACACAAATGCTTAAGGGGAGAATTTTTTGTCCTGAGGTTTCTCCTCATTTTCTTAAGGAAAAGCTGGAAGTACTGCTTTCACACCGTGCTTAGCACAGCAGATGTCCCCAGGCTTCCTGAAGCCATCTTGAAAGAAAGATGCAATTTTAAATATTTTACTTTACTACATATATAATATTAAAATAATAAGTAGTATTATCAATTAATATTAATTATTGATCACATTTGAAGTTTTGGTTCTATATAAATATATATATACTCACATTTATTTACTTAGTGTATGACCAGCAAGTACAACACTACACCTACCTTTACAGCACAGTAATCAAAAAATCCTGTTTCTGAAAATACAGCTACTAAGATCATCTATAAGGAAAAAAAATAAACAGCAAAATTTTTTAGCAAAATACCACATTGGAACCATCAGAGCAACCTGTCCTGCATTTGGGCATCCTGACAGCGGAGCATTGAGAGCAGCTCTATCTTGCTAGATGTCCAGCACGTCAGTTACCCACATATGAACTCTGAATGGAGCCTCTTACAGATGGTTTTGTGTGCATATTTCTATCCAGGGCATTATTCGTTATCAACCCGTCTAACCCTGACAGCAAATACCAAATGCTATCTTTACTCTGTTTTATAGACCAAAGAGACCAATGGGTTGAGCAGTCTTGAAGCTAGAAGCAGGGAAAGACATGGCTCAGACGTGGTCATTGTACCCACTTGTCCCCATAAGCAGCATTCAGACATTGAATAACTTTAAAGTTGTATCAAATTTTGATTTATAAAATGATTGAACTGATTTTTTCCTTACAACTTTGATGATCACAAGCTGGACCACTGGTACTGAAACAATTGCCCTCCAATCCAGTGTGCACTGAGAATGCTTACCTGTGTTTCTACTGTTGACAAGCAAGGAAAACAGCCACCCCGTGGGCTAACAAAAATAGCACCTCATTTATTCTGTGTTTGATCACCAGAAATGCCTTGTCAAGAATTCAATTTCTTTGTTTTTTTTTTTAAAAAAACAAAGATATCTGATATGGCTTCCTTTTTAATTCAGATGCTCAAACGCTATCTTCTTCCCAGGACCAGCACAGAGACTGGGTCCTCCATGGAGTTTAAGATCAGAGCACAGTCCTGCCTTTCTACCCTTTCACCCACATTGCTACAGGTTGAATTTGGAATGGATAAGCGCAGGCTCAAGCCTTCAATAATGACAAAAAGCTGTGCTTGACGTACCACTCTGCATTTCAGGTTTCTCACTTTACCTCTGGATGCCCTTTATCTTGTGAGGTCGCTGTGAGAGTTTGATGAAATTATATAAAGTAGTTAGATTACACTTTATATAAAAATTATATAAGGTAGTTGTGTTGGTGGGCCCAATACTCTTCAAATAAACTTTATGAAACACAAATACTCCCAAATCAGTTTTAACTCAGCACTACCCTTGTCTAGATCAGCTTCCTAACTCAGCAAGCTCCTGTGGGGCTGTTTGTAGTATGCAATACATCATATGAACATAAGTAGATACATGTAGGTGGCAGCTTGTGTGGCCTTCTCTCGTTATGGAGAGCCATTCTGTCATTGTCTGATAGAAAAGGGACTTGGGCAAGCAGTCCCAGGAAATAAATCAGGTAAAGAAAGACCCACTCTATGCACTACCATTATAGGATCAAAAGCATAGATGATCCAAGTGGCTGCTGGGGCAATTTTAATTGAGAGAAAAGAAACAGCAGACCATTTTTATAGGCTGAATTCTGTCCCTTCTCCTCAAAATTTATATGTTGAACTAGTAACTTCCAGTGCCAAAAAATGTGGCTGCACCCTGAGACTGGACTTTTAAGCATTAAAATGAGATCATTAGGATAGAACTTTATTGAATTTGACAGCTGACTTTATCAAGAGATCATTAAGGTGGGACTTAATTGAATATGACAGCCAGCCTGAGGAGATGATGGAACGAGGATACAGGCACATGGAGAGAAGACAGATAAGGAGGAGTCTCAGTAGAGGTCAGTCCTGCTGATACTTCAATCTCAGACATCAGCCTTTGAACTGTGAGAGATAGATTTTTATTCATCAGACCACCATATATATATCGTGCTTTGTTATAGCAGTTCTAGCAAACTACTACACCAGTTGCTTAACTTTTTAAAAATGGTATGTTAAAGACCTCTAATATGATTCCCTTCTTCTATCCAGATGACCAAGCCCTACGCATTTCTTAGCAACCAACACAGTTGTTGGCTTCTCCCTGAAACAGAGTCCAGAGCTCTGTTCCACATTCCCACTCAAAGAGGATGACAACTCTGCATCCTTTTGAAGCCTAGAGCTGACTCCAGCAAAAAGATGGGGCTACCGCGTGACTGGCATTCTACGAAGTGGGCCTCCTGGTGCAGTGCAGCTCATTCCCACTTTGGTCCAGGACCTTGCCAACAATTTTGATCTAGCTTAGCTGACTTCCAACTCATGTCCTACATTAATCCTCTGTGAATTTATCTTTCCTTTCTACAAACTGACCTAGCAATGTTTTTCATAGTTCACCAGTATGATAAACTGACAAGCACTGAACTTACTACTTACTATTATTTAGGGACATTTTTCTTTATATAATTAAAATCATTTTCCCAATCTCTGAAATTTCTCCATGGTTCATGTATTTGAAGTGTGTCATTTTTTTATCTTAAGGGTAATAACTCAAATAAATTGCTAACTTTTGGAAATAATGATGCCACTCCATTGTTCAAAAGTCTTACAAATAAAATCTTCAGTTAACAAACCAGCACCAGACATTCACTCTTGCCTGGGAAAAATGAGCTAGACTTGTATTAACACTTCTCAATCAAGCCCTGTCGAGAGATATGCTGTCTTGACTATAATGATAGGATCAGCAACTGTGGAATAGTGAAGGACCCAGACTTGGAGCCATATCCTGCTGGGAAGATTGTAATTACCATGCCAAACAGCAGGGCCAGAGTCTCAAAATCAATCCACTCCACAACTTGGGTCAGGCTGGGTCTCTGTAATCAAAGCACAAATTTGCAAGTTAATCCTTTTCATCAAACTGCTGAGCAAAGCACTAAAAATGGGCAAGCCCACACATTGGACCAAAGTTGAAACACTGCATCTACTTGCCTTTGAAATTGAATTATATCACACTGCTGAACAACACTCATGACCCAGTGCATCTGTCTCATCCAAAGTATTCATGAAAAAAGGGGAGGGATGTAATCATGGAAGCTCTAGGAAGAACTATTGCCTGGATTGCTGGTTCAGTATTCCTCAATGGGGTAGTATGATTGATGTGTGTCTATTCTACTTTCCAAGTACCACTAGAACAAAGTATGAAGTGAGAGACTGCCAGAACCTAGCCTGCCTGGGAAAGGGCAGTTCACTGAGTGCCCAGGAGGCTTCTTGATGCATGTTCCTGCTATATGCCATAGGAGCAATTTTCAAAATGAAACAGATTGTTTGAACCATACTCATGAGAGTAAGTGCATGACTCAGAGACTTGGAGGCTGCTAGCATGTTGGCATTCCTTCTAGGCTCTGCCCAACAGTTACCTAGCAATAGCCAGGTAGGCCCGGCTTGCTGTAAAAAGAACTATTTGGCCTCTCTTTTTTCTCTCTGAACTTTTTCTTTCTCTGAACTCTCTCTGTCTCTCTCTGTCTCTGTCTCTGCCTCTCTCTGTCTCTGTCTCTCTGTCTTTCTCTGTCTCTCTCTCTGTCTCTCTCTCTGTCTCTCTCTCTCTGTCTCTCTCTCTCTCTCTGTCTCTCTCTCTCTCCATGTGTTCCCAGCCATCCTCTTCTTTCTTTTCTCTCTCTCTCTGTCCTCTGACTCCTCTCTTTTTCTGCTTCTACTCCCTTCTCAACTCCCCCTTCCTATGCCCTAAATAAACTCTATTCTATCCTAGACCAGTAGTATGGCTGGTACCTCAGGAGGGGAGGGATGCCTCAACATGGGCCCACTGAGGCACCCCTCCCACCATGACATACCACTCCTTACAAAACATATCATTGGTTTTACAAAACATATCAGAGGCAATCTCACTCCAGCACAGATAGCACCCCACATCCACAGACTGCATCCAGCCTCAGCAGCCCAAATTTTCCCATGTCAACCTCCCTAAGTCAGTTCCCTCAAGTCTACACAACCAATATCATCCCTGCATGTTCTAGTTTAACCATTTGTGCTGCCTGGTGGAACTGCTTCAGAACTCCCTAGCAAGACAAAATCCTTAGCCTGTAAGAGAAGATCGCTACTGATGAAAGCCGTCGTCAGGTTTCATCAGATGGCTTTCCCCATCTTATACAGCTTAGCTGTTATGGAAAACAACAGTCGAGAGCTGTGCTATAGCTCAAGAGTACTTGCCTAATGTGCCTGTGGCCCTGGGTTCCACTCTAACAACTACAAGAAATCAAAGGGTTTTTATCCCTAAATTTTAGAATTTGGGAATATTTTACCTTTCAGGTTAGCAAACCCAGGCAAGAAGAAATTAAAATCCTTACAGCTGTTTTCAGACTAGTTCTGCAATGGCATTTTAAGTTAAGAAAATACATCACAAATAACTAACTCAGCACATTTCCCCATTTAAGTATTTAAATAATTCATATGGGGAGCTGAATGACCTGTCAATAGTTTTTAAGGGGAAAGGAATCCAGCAAATTCTAAAGCTGCTTTCAAATCCAGTTCTATGTGTGGCCGGCTTTGGAAGGGCTCTGAGGAGAGAGGCAGCAATCCCCTCCAACTCCCTCCATTTCCTAAGAATACTTGGGCTCCCCGTGCCCCTCATGTATTCCTCATCAAGTGGATGCTATCATTTACTTATAGGCATCTCTAGGGCCTACAATGCCACAGAGCAAAGCCTCATCCCTGATTGGCCCACCTCCATGGCCCCACACTGGGTAAATGCATGCCTAAGGAGGTTTTCTCCAGCCAAAATGGAGACTATCACTACATAGATAAGTGGGTGTTTATAGCCAGTAATAACTTTCTTAAACCAAGTTTGTCAGTTCATGCCTCTATGAATCATGGGCAAAGCACATGGAAATATCACATAAAACAATTTGAAACAACTGATACATCCTGGGTCTGGCACTGTATCTAGTCATAAGCCAGTAAATCAAACATAATGACTTACATCTCCGACCACAGCCAATGCTGCTAATGCTGCAAGAGCTCCCAACATGGCTGCCAGGGTTCTGTGAACAATCTGGAAAGGAAGACACAAAAAGTGTGTATTGACAAGTGAGTGCTCCATGTGCTGTTGTGTATCACAACAGTGAAAAATGAAAAAGATATCAAGAGACTTGATATCTTGGCAGCCCATAGAGACCCACAACCACTAGCAGCCTAGATTCTTAGAAAGTTGGTTTCATTTCCAGAACGACTGTGAAAGTATGCTCAAGGAAATGTACAGTAAAGTGTCATTAATTATTTACCATGTTCTCTTTAGGCAACAAAACCTTTAGTTTAAAGACATAAATCAGCTCTTTTCAATTACTAAGACTACTTTTAAGTCAGCACACAGACAACTGCCTTATCTAATTGAGACTTCAGCATATAACCAAATCACAAATGGATTCTCCTCTATTTAGTTATAACCCAATGGACATGGAATTTCTAATGCCAGATATTTTGGAATATCTGATTCTGCACACACTGCCACTGAGAATGCAAAATGCTAAAAGCAACTGCTGGAAATAGTTTCTTAAAAAGTTAAACATAAGTTTACCATATAATTTAACAATTCCACTAGGAGTCAGCTCAACACAAATGAAAACATATATCATGTAAAAGCATGAATGTTCTGAACATTTATTCAAAATAGGCCAAAACTGGAAATTTCCATGTGTCCATTTGTACACCAGATTCCAAGTTCACTTTCAAGTGATTTTATATCTACTTTTTAAAAAATATTCAATGTTCAGATTTTTAAAAGTTAGGGTTTTTTTAAATTTTCATTTATATCATCATCATCATCATCATCATCATCATCATCATCATTCCCTTGGTTTTGGATTTTTCAAGACAAGGTTTCTCTGAGCCAGGCAGTGGTGGTGCACACCTTTAATCCCAGCACTTGGGAGGCAGAAGCAGGTGGATTTCTGAGTTTGAGGCCAGCCTGGTCTACAGAGTGAGTTCCAGGACAGCCAGGGTTGCACAGAGAAACCTTATCTCGAGAAAAAAAGGACAGGGTTTCTCTGTGTAGCTAACCTGAAACTCGATTTGTAAATCAGGCTAGCCTCACACTCAAAGCTCCACCGGCTTCTGCCTCTTGAGTATACTACAAGTACCTAGCACTATGTTTGTTTTAAATATAAGTACCTAAAACTTAACACATTGCTACTAAATTGTACCAATCCCTTTCATTTGCATTCTGCTTTTCAGTTTCAACTGACGACACACTGATACGTCTTCCTTATGTGATGATACTTAAGCCCTAGGCACTGGGCTGGGCAAAAATTCCTCCTCAGTTTTTAAACTTTGGAGATCAAATCTGAGAGCTGAGCAAGGTCATAAGGAGAATGAGTTGAGTAGCTTCAAGGAAGGGAGACTGTGAGCTGGGGGAGTTTAGGGTAAGGGAGGAGATGAAAAAGCCAGGATGCTAGCATAGTCTCTGAAATGAACAACAGATACCTGTGCTACTGAAGGCGGTGGGCGTCAGCATACACTTTAGTATTCTAATAGGTCCTTCAGCCTTTTGGATTTGTGGAAACAGTTTCCCTTGGGCCTGTCAAATCTAAATCTGTGTTCCCAGCCCACTTTAGCACCTCAAGTAACTACATGGCTAGACACATCCTCTCCACTTAAGATCAGACAAGGCAGCCCAGTTAAGAGAACAAGATCCACAGGCAGGCAACAGAGTCATTTGTTGAGGGACCCACATGATGGCCAAACTGCACTCCTGCTTCATATGTGGGTTGAGGGTATAGGTCCATCCCATGTATGCTTTATGATTGGTGATTCAGTCTTTGAGAGCCCCCCAAAGGTCCAGGTGAGTTGACTCTATTGGTCTACTCGTGGATTCCCTATCCCCTCCGGGTTCCTCAATCCTTCCCCCAATTCCTTCATAAGACTTCCTGAGCTCAGTCTAATGTCTGGCTATGGCTCTCCACATCTGTTTTGGTCATCTGCTGGGTTAAGTCTATCAGACAACAGTTATGCTAGGCTCCTGTCTGTGAATTCAGGCTGATAGATACAAACATGGCCTGAGACTCCAAGGTAGGAAGGAGAAAGGCAGGCCTTCAATGTGTCTCTATTGATCCTCTGAGGACAGATCGGCATAGTCCCCCTCAAATTGTCAGGTGTTGCTACTGCCTTAGGATATAAATGAATGAAGTAGCTTGGGGGAATTACCTTCTACAGATCTGTTCCCCTGCAATCTCAAAGTAGCAAATACCAATGTATGTTGACCTCATCAGAATCTTCCAGCTCCTAATTGCCTGCAGTTGCTATCAGAGGGTCAACTTTCCTGTCTGGAGTTTCTCAGCTCACCTGAGGCTTGGAGGGTCATTAACCCTTCATGAGGAGGTATTGCCTTCAGAACCATTGGCACTGGTCATCTGTCTTTCCTCAAACGCCTAATTTTGTGGTTTTCTGTTGTTTTTCCTATGATCTTACCAAGCCTTTAGCTCTTGATTCTTCCAGATGCCTCTGGATGTTCTATCAGTCTCTGTCTCTGTGTCCCTCTCTCTGTTTCCCTCTGTCTCCCTCTGTCTCTCTCTGTCTCTGTCTCTCTCTGTGTCTCTCTCTGTCTCTCTGTCTCTGTCTCTCTCTGTCTCTGTCTCTCTCTGTCTCTGTCTCTCTCTCTCTCTCTCTCTCTCTCTCTCTCTCTCTCTCACACACACACACACACACACAGCATGGAATGATTATGTCAGCATGGACATTTGTTTCCCTTGATCCAAAAGGGTAGAGATGTCAGAGGGAACATTCCACAACGTGCAAGGGACTTACAGGGAAACTTGGAAAACATGCCTTGTTCCTGGGTAAGAAGAAAATCTACTGGCTCTCCTAGGAAGATATTCATTGGGGATTGGCCACCCAATATCTGAAGCACCCTTGTGTTTGTGTAAATATGAACGAAAATGTGGGGAGCCGCCCGAGTCGCACCCACATTCGCCATTACAAGATGGTGCCTACATTCGGCAGAGGAAAAGTTGTAAACAGGCTAGTGCGCATGCACCTGGTAATTTTCCACCTCAGAGTCTCAGCCTCTCTCGTGGCGTCATCTGGCCTAATGTGCGGGGAGCCAATGGGGAAGCTCCACGTCCCAGGCGAGCGCTGTGGCCTATATAAGGGACGGGTGTTCTGTTGTTCGGGGTCTCCACTCATGGCAAGCTTATGCTCTCCCTCTCAAGATGCATTAAAGCTTTACTGCAGAAGGATCCTTTGTGTGCCGCGTCGTTCTTGCTGGCGAGACGGTAGCGCGGGACATCTGGTGCCAAAACCCGGGAACTTTGTCATCGTCAAGCACCTTTGGAGACCCCCTGGAAACAGGGAGGATTCAGAACTGCAGGGAGGTAGGTTTGGAAAGGCATGTTGACCCTGGGTCTTGACTTGGGATTGCCCCCTTTTTAGTCTAACGCTGTTGAAGCCTTGCTAATTGTGTTAAGTGCCCTCATTTTGGTTTTACTGTCTTTGTATTGCTGTGAACAAGATGAGGCCTGTGTAGATGCTGTAAGGGAGGGGCAAATCGCCCTTGAAAGGGTCCAGGACACCATGTCAGAATCCAAACGGAGTGAGAGGATGGGTACCCAAAAGGAAAGAGATCTCAGCAAGGAAAAAGGACCTCCTGGTAAGTCTAAGGACGAGGGAGAGATTGAGGACAAAACGGGGGAAAAGGAAAGAGATCTCAGCAAGGAAAAAGGACCTCCTGGTAAGTCTAAGGACGAGGGAGAGATTGAGGACAAAACGGGGAAAAAGGAAAGAGATCTCAGCAAGGAAAAAGGACCTCCTGGTAAGTCTAAGGATGAGGGAGAGATTGAGGATAAAACAGGGAAGAACTGTCCCCCCGACAAGGCTGTGAACAAAAGTTGCCAGGACTCTGTGTTACTTCCATACAATATGATAGATTTACAAAAGCAGCTAACCTGTCTAAAAGTCTTTCACAGTATATGTTACAGAATTGGACCCTTAAGTTTGATGAAACCTTGCGAGAACTGCGGACAGCAATTATTCAGATCAACTCCACCCGTCTTGACCTGTCCTTGACCAAGGGCCTCTCTTCATGGATTTCCTCGGCAACTTCTTATTTCAAGGAATGGGTGGGGGTGGGATTGTTTGGAGCAGCACTCTGCTGTGGGTTGGTGTTGCTCCTATGGCTCATCTGCAAACTCAGGGCCCAGACTAAAAGAGACAAGGTGGTCATTGCGCAGGTGCTTGTTGCCTTAGAACAAGGAGCCTCGGCCGGTGTTTGGCTAATAGCAGTAGGTCGCCAGCCAGACAGTTCTTGCACACCCGCGAGTCTAGTCTCATTGCACTGGGTAGAGTGTTTGGTCTGAGCAGCTCTTGAGGGATGTCGAGCAAAGCATCGCACAAGGCAGTCATCATTGTGGGCCACCTTGGGAGATATGTCATCTACATGAGGGTTGAGTGCCCTAGTTTCCCTCCCTCTAAAAAACAGCACTAGGCAGGTCAGGAAGACCTCGGGCGCGCATGAGCTTAGGGGTCGTCTCCTGTACAGGGCCCAACCTTTTGGTCAGGGGATTTGACCTCTGTCTCCGCCCTCTTAAGAGTGTCCTACTTTGCTTACAGAAATGAAAAGGGGGAGATGTGGGGAGCCGCCTGAGCACCCACATCCGCCATTACAAGATGGCGCCTACATTCGGCCGAGGACAAGTTGTAAACAGGCTAGTGCGCATGCACCTGGTAATTTTCCACCTCAGAGTCTCAGCCTCTCTCGTGGCGTCATCTGGCCTGACGTGCGGGAGCCAATGGGGAAGCTCCATGTCCCAGGCAAGCGCTGTGACCCATATAAGGGACGGGTGTTCTGTTGTTCGGGGTCTCCACTCATGGCAAGCTTATGCTCTCCCTCTCAAGATGCATTAAAGCTTTACTGCAGAAGGATCCTTTGTGTGCCGCGTCGTTCTTGCTGGCGAGACGGTAGTGTGGGACACGAAAACTCTGAGACCCAATGAGAGAAGATGGGGGAGGGGACATTGGGAAAGTCCTTCCAAAAAGCAGTACATGATCCTGATTCAAAACATACCTTTCCTAGTAAACATAGATGGCACTTTTCTCAGCAGTGAGAAGAAAGTGAGGAGAGAGAGAGAGAGAGAGAGAGAGAAACAAGGGTTCCAAAAAGAGTGTTTAAAGATAAGCCTTGGGGTATGAATATTTTACCTTGTGAGTATTTAGAACTGAGTATAACCTAGCTTTAGGGTTCCCTCAGTGGGGAATTTTACTAACTCCAAATTGGTTTCTCTTTATGTTTAACCAGGTCCTGGGCAGTTAAATTTTTAAAGATGGGCAGCCTTCTTAATTAAAATGAGGAATGATCTGATTTAAAAATTAATTAAAATGGTAATTTGTAATAAGAGGTCTACAAAAGCTACATGTGAGTTAAAAGGATGTACGAAAAATAAGGAATTGATTTTTAAAAATTTTTTTAGAATTTATATTAGAACTAAAGACAACTTCTAAAAATAGTGCCCTACGTGTTAGAACATGGTCCAGCAAGGAGCTGTGTGAGGAGAATTCTGAGTGCTTATGAGAACACTCCAAGAAAGCAAGGCAGCTGCCTTGTGACCTCAGTTTATTCAAAACACAGAATTGGTCTCTAAATGTGTTTTTGTACGCCTCTTATGTATAGTAGATTTACTTCAGATTATTCTAGAGTCTTTAAAATCATATTACACAAACAAATTGTTTTGAAATAAATTTCTTTGAGATCCATTATCCATAAATGCTTGATTTGCATACCTATGTATGCACCTATATTCATAAAATTGTGTGAAAAATCCTTTCGTGAAAACAGATTGTAAGTGGGGGAAAGTTTAAGAAGCTCAGATCTAAGTAACAACTTAAAGGTCCATGTATAGAATCTGGTATATAAATAGATGTCACACATTGGCTACTGTAACATATGCTTATAGCAATACAATAGTAAATAACAGGGAAGACAAGAAGAGGAAAGTGAATAGCATCAAACATAGATCAAGTTGGTTATTTCAAACCACATTTGTGCTTAGAAGCTAAACCTCACTCTCACTTGGACTCAGTTTTTCTCTGGCCTCTGCCTCACCCTATCTTCAGACATGAGTAATCACCCCAACCAAGAAACAATCCCAGACAAAGGAATCTTCTGTGATCTCTGGCCTTGGAACTGCTTTGAGGATCCACAACAACCTTCAGATACTGAAATATCAGGCCTTGTGGCAAACAGAGCATAATGTATACCCCAGCAATCATGAATCTTTTAACTTGTTGGCAGTTTTACCCTAACACAGGGTTCCATGAGTGCTTGAGAATCACAGATATAGAGTGTCTCCCATATTCAAGCATGCGTTCCCTCGGCTAGAGGACATATGTTCCACAATGTTCCTGAAATCCCAGCTTCCAGCTAAAATCACCTTAAAAGATTCAACAAG
The DNA here is from genome assembly GCA_019843965.1 of Rhynchomys soricoides. Classification (NCBI taxonomy): domain Eukaryota; kingdom Metazoa; phylum Chordata; class Mammalia; order Rodentia; family Muridae; genus Rhynchomys; species Rhynchomys soricoides. The sequence goes on along the minus strand of JADRCH010000120.1, from coordinate 587,464 downwards.
AAGCTGAGTATGGTACTCACACTTATAATTCAGCCCTTGGATGGCTAAGCTGGAGATTTGCAGTAAGTTCCTGGCATCCTGATCTACAAGTGAGTTCCAGACATTCTGATCTATTTACACAATGAATTCCAAACATCCTGATCTACATAATGACTTTCAACCATCCTGAGCTACACAATGAAACATTGTCTCATTCCCTCTTCCAAAAGACGGGATGAATACGTGAAAGAAGGGAAAATTGCCTGTCCTTATGGTGAAATAAATCAGATGACTCCTTCCGCTGAAACACTGGGGCAGAACATAAGCATTATTTGAGATTGATAAATACTATTAAGTGTTAAACAATGTTAAGATTGTTAGTTTGTGTTTAGTTAAGTCTTTATTACAAACATTTTTTAATGTTTTCTGCAAATAATTACAAACATCAAAAGTGGCGATTTGGTAGGCCCTACCCTGTTCCTGACAATCTTGAGTGCAGAATTGTCAATTTAGCAGTCACTTTACTGGCAACTGGCTACACTGTCAACATGGCAGCCAGCTTTTTTAGGAACTTTGTAAGCACTCTGAGGACACATTAGCAGTTGCAGAGGACCCATTAGCACCACAACTGGACATACATTTTTGTTGTAAACGTTCCAGACAAATTGATTCTACTAAAACTTGGACTGTGGAGACGGGATAAGAAATTCAAGGTAATCCTCAGCTACAAAATAAGTTAAAGGGAAGCCTGGACTCCATGAGATATTATCTCAAAAAGAAAGAAAGAGGGATGAAAAGATGGCTCAGGAGTTAAGACCAGTGGCTGCTCTTTTATAGGTCCTGAGTTCAATTTTCAGTATCTACATGGTAGCTCACAGCCATCTACAACCATAGTCTTATGGGATAAGATGACCTTTTATGGTGTGCAGATAGATGTACATGCACACAAAATGTCCATATACATAAAATAAATAAATCTTAAAAAAATAAAGAAGAAGGAAGGAGGGGTCTTTAAGTATGAGCATCATTGATGAATTCTAAAGGAACCTGTTTACCCGGCTCTGAGACTGATACACACAGAGACATTCATTTACATAAATGTCTTCTGTGATTGGTGCAAACACTTTTGTCATATCCCCTCTCTGGCTGTTTCACTCAATTTTTAAGGGAGCTAGAAGACCCTCTTGCCATGTATACCTCCTAGAGTTGCAACATTAGGCCAAATGAATGCTTTCCACCAAATGGTCTTTTTATAACTCTGTTTGATCTGTATCATTACCAGAACAGGCTGAGCTAGGGACATGAAGAGGCAGATGTAGCAGCAACCATAAAGGTTGTGGCTGTGGCAGAAGTCGTAACTACAGCAGTAATGGTGACTTGAGTGCAGCTGAAGGCCAGAGAGTGGCCATTATGGAAACAAGGAGCAGAAGCATCATGGAAAACAGGGGCTGATAGAGTCAGAGCAATGGTAAAAGAAGTAGGAGCACTGAAGCTGTGGAAGAAAAGAAGGCTGGGAAGAGACAGAGAAGAAAGGGGCAGCCTCTGGTTACTAAGAGTTCTCAGGAGTGGCCAACCATGAAGGGCTAAAGGCTAGAGAACTGTACCATGGGCCACTGTCAGAGGGTGAGGGCCCTGACAGTGTAAAGCCAGAAAGCTGGAAAACAGGCTATCCAAGACTCTACCATTGGTTGCTATAGAACTGTGGGTCCTAGAATCCAAGTCTCATTTGAGACCAGTACTGGTTGCTTGCTGCTGTCTGCTGCTGACCCTGGCTCCTGTTGAAAGCTGAGGGCTTCAATAGCTATAAAGTTCCAGGAATGCGAGGGATTATAGCCTCAGGACTAAACTTCGATGTACCTCACACAGAGCCAGAAACATCTCCTAAAGAGTTGAATGGTTGTTTGATGCCTTTAATTGTTGAGAGCCACACCAAGCCAAAGCTTTCTCAGAGGCCTCGATGAAAGAATAAAAAGAGCCTAGTTCTGTGTCCTTGCCCAAAGACAGACTTAGCAAGAGCCTTTGTTGTCAGCACTGGAAGAGCATCTCCTCACCTACTATGATGTGCCAAACAGTTGGTTCCTAGTGCCAAACAGTTGGTTCATAATAACAGTGCTTTTTTGAGAGTTGCAGGCCTCATATGTAGTACCCAAAAAATGTAATATCAGTCATGCTGAAGCCATAAATACAGCCAAATCAAATACTGGGGGAGGATAGAGTTGGAGGTGCCATGAACCTACCTGCGTGTCTCCATAGCATTGTCCTTTATGTGAGAACAGCTCTGCAGACATAGAAATCTTCTGTCACATTATAGTCAAAACACCAAATACACAAAATAATGAAAGACTATTAAAAGCAGTAAGGGGAAAAGGCAAGTAATATATAAAGGCAGACCTGTCAGAATTACACCAGACTTCTCACCAGAGACTATGAAAGCTAGAAGATCCTGGGCTGATCTCATACAGACTCCAAGAGAACACAAGCGCCAGCCCAGGCTGCTATACCTAGCAAAACTCTCAATAATCATACATGGTGAAACCAAAATATTCTGTGCCAAATCCAAATTTGCACAGTATGTTTCCACAAACCCAGCCCTACAAAGAATAATAGATGGAAAACACCAACTCAAGGAGGGAAACTACACCCAAGAAAAAGCAAGAAAGTAATCTTTGAACAAACTCAAAAGAAGATAGTCACACAAACATAAAAATAACATCGAAAATAACAGGAAGAAACAATCACTATTCTTTAATATCTCTTAACATCAATGGACTCAATTCCCCAATAAAAAGACATATACTGACAGACTGGATCCATAAACAGGACCCAGCATTTTGCAGCATTCAGGAAACATACATCCGTATTAAAGAAAAACACTACCTCAGAATAAAGGACTGGAAAACAATTTCCAGGCAAATAGTCCCAAGAAACAAACTGGAGTAGCCATTCTAATATCAGATAAAATTGACTTTCAACCAAAGTCATCAAAAAAGATAAGGAAGGACACTTCATACTCATCAAAGGAAAAATCTACCAAGAAGAACTCTATGCCCAAATTGCAAGGACTCCTACATTCATAAAACAAACTTTACTAAAACTCAAAGCACACATTGCACCTCACACAATAATAGTGGAAGACTTCAACACCCCACTATCATCAATGGACAGATCTTGGAAACACAAACTAAACAAAAGAATAGTGAAATTAATAGATGTTATGAACCAAATGGATTTAACAGATATCTATAAAGCATTTCATCCTAAATCAAAAGAATATACCTTCTTCTCAGCACCTCATGGGACCAAATCCAAAATTGATCATATAATTGGTCACAAAACAAACCTCAACAGATATAAGAAGATTAAAAAAATCCCATGGCTCCTATAAGATCACTACTGAATAAGGCTGGTCTTCACTGACAATAACAATAGAAAGGCCACATACACATGGAAGCTGAACAACACTCTACTCAATGATAATGTGGTCAAGAAGAAATAAAGAAAAAAATTAAAGACTTCCTAGAATTTAATGAAAATGAAAGTAAAACATACCCAAACCTATGGGAAACAATGAAAGCAGTGTTAAGAGAAAATCTCATAGCTCTGAATGCCTCCAAAAAGAAACTGGAGAGAGCATATACTAGCAGTTTAACAACACACCTGAGAGCTCTAGAACAAAAACAAGGTAATACACCCAAAAGGAGTAGAAGGCAGGAAATAATCAAATTAAGGGCTGAAATCAACCAAGTAGAAACTAAAAGAGCTTTACAAAGAATCAATAAAACCAGGAGTTGGTTCTTTCAGAAAATCAACAAGATAGATAAACCCTTACCCAGACTAACCAACGGGCACAGAGACAGTATGCAAATTAACAAAATTAGAAATGAAAACGGAGATATAACAACAGACTCTGAGGAAATTAAAAATACCATCAGATCCTACTACAAAAGCCTATATGCAACAAAATTGGAAAATCTGGAGGAAATGGACAAGTTTCTAGACAGACACCAAATACTAAAGTTAAGTCAGGATCAGATAAACCATCTAAACAGTCCCATAACCCCTAAAGAAATAGAAGCAGTCATTAAAAGTCTCCCAACCACAAAAAGCCTAGGACCAGATGGGCTCAGTGCAGAATTCTATCAGAACTTCAAAGAAGACCTAATAACAATACTCTTCAATCTATACCACAAAATAGAAACAGAAGGAACACAACCAAATTCATTCTATGAAGCCACAGTTACACTGATACCAAAACCCCACAAAGACCCAACAATAAAAGAAAACTTCACAGCAATTTCCCTTATGAATATCGATGCAAAAATACTCAATAAAATTCTTGCAAACCGAATCCAAGAACACATCAAAATGATCATTCACCATGATCAAGTAGGCTTCATCGCAGGGATGCAGGGATGGTTCAATACCCGGCAATCCATCAATGTAATCCACTACATAAACAAACTCAAATAAGAAAACCACATGATCATTTCATTATATGATTAAAAAGCATTTGACAAAGTTTAACATCCCTTCATGATAAAGTCTTGGAAAGATGAGGAATTCAAGGAATATACCTAAACATAGTAAAAGCAATATACAGCAGACCAGTGGCCAACATCAAACTAAATGGAGAGAAACTCGAAGCAATCCCACTAAAATCAGGGACTAGGCAAGGTTGCCCTCTCTCTCCCTATCTATTCAATATAGTACTTGAAGTTCTAGCTAGAGCAATTAGACAACAAAAGGAGGTCAAAGGGATACAAATTGGAAAGGAAGAAATCAAAATATCACTATTTGCAGATGATATGATCATATACTTAAGTGACCTGAAAAACTCTTACCAGAGGACTGCTACAGCTAATAAACAACTTCAGCAAAGTAGCCCGATATAAAATTAACTCAAGCAAATCAGTAGCCTACCTATACTTGAATGATAAACAGGCTGAGAAAGAAATTAGGGAAATGACACCCTTCACAATAGTCACAAACAATATAAAGTATCTTGGTGTAATTCTAACCAAACAAGTGAAAGATCTGTATGAATAGAACATCAAGTCTCTGAAGAAAGAAATTGAACACCTCAGAAGATGGAAAGATCTCTCATGGTCATGGGTTGGCAGGATTAATATCGTTAAAATGGCTATCCTGCCAAAAGCAATCTACAAAGTCAATGCAATCCCCATCAAAATTCCAACTCAATTCTTCATAGACTTAGGAAGAGCAATTCTCAAATTTATATGGAATAACAAAAAAACCCAGGATAGCAAAAACTATTCTCAATAATAAAAGGGCTTCTGGAGGAATCAGCCTCCCTGACCTCAAGCTATACTACAGAGCAGTAGTGATAAAAACTGCATGGTATTGGTACAGTGACAGGCAGGTAGATCAATGGAATAGAATTGAAGACTCAGAAATTAACCCACACACTTATGGTCACTTGATCTTTGACAAAGGAGCTAAAACCATCCAGTGGAAACAAGCCAGCATTTTCAACAAACGGTGCTGGCTCAACTGGTGGGCAACATGTAGAAGAATGCAAATTGATAAAAACTGCATGGTATTGGTACAGTGACAGGCAGGTAGATCAATGGAAGAGAACTGAAGACCCAGAAATGAACCCACACACATATGGTCACTTGATCTTTGACAAAGGATCTAAAACCATCCAGTGAAAAAAAAAGACAGCATCTTCAACAAATGGTGCTGGTTCAACTGGCGGTCTTCATGTAGAAGAATGTGAATTGATCCATTCCTATCTCCCTGTTCAAAGCTCAAATCCAAGTGGATCAAGGACCTCCACATAAAACCAGATACACTGAATCTAATAGAAGAGAAAGTGGGGGAAAGTCTCGAACATATGGGAACAGGGGAAAATTTCCTGAACAAAACATCTATGGCTTTTGCTCTAAGATCAAGAATCGACAAACAGGACCTCATGAAATTACAAAGCTTCTGTAAGGCAAAGGACACTGTAAATAGGACAAAACAGCAACCAACAGATTGGGAAAAGATCTTTACCAATCCTACATCTGATAAAGGGCCAATATTCAATGTATACAAAGAACTCAAGAAGCCAGACTCCAGAGATCCAAATAACCCTATCAAAAAATGGGGAACAGAGCTAGACAGAGGAAACTGAGGAAACTCAAATGGCTGAGAAGGACCTAAAGAACTGTTCAACATCCTTAGTCATCAGGGAAATGCAAATCAAAACAACCCTGAGATTCCACCTCACACCAGTCAGAATGGCTAAGATCAAAAACTCAGGTGACAACAGACTCTGGCAAGGATGTGGAGAAAGAGCAACACTCCTCCATTGCTGGTGGGAATGCAAGCTGATACAACCTCTCTGGAAATCAGTTTGGCAGACCCTCACAAAATTGAACATAATACTACCTGAGGACCCAGCTATTCCACTCCTGGGCATATACCCAGAAGATGCTCCAACATGTAATAAAGACTCCACTATGTTCATAGCAGCCATATTTATAATAGCCAGAAACTGGAAACAACCCAGATGTCTCTTAACAGAGGAATGGATTCAGAAATTGTGGTACATTTACACAATGGAATACTACTCAGCTATTAAAAAATAATGGCTTCATGAAATTCTTAGGCAAATAGATGGATCTTGGAAATATCATCCTGAGCGAGGTAACACAGTCACAAAAGAATGAACACAGTGTGTACTCACTGATAAGTGGTTATTAGCCCAAAAGTTCGAAATACCTAAGAGTCACTTCATAGCAACCGTAGGGCTGAGTGTGAGGTCCCAGATGGAGGAGTTGGAGAAGGGACTGAAGGAGCTGAGAGAGTTTGCAGCCCCATGGAGGAGCAACAGTGGCAACTGGCCTTACTCCTTGATGCTCCCGGAGACTGGATCACCAACCAAAGAACACACATGGAGGGACCATGCCACATATGTGGCAGAGGAGGGTCTTGTTAGCCATCAGGGTGAGGAGAGGCCCTTGGGCCTGAGGGTGTTAGATGTCTCAGTATAGGAGAATGCCAAGGAGGGAAGATGAGAGTGGATAGATGGGGGAATACCCCCATAGAGGCAGAGGAGGAAATAGGGTGTTTCCAAATGGGAGATTTGGAAAGGGGGAAACGTTTGAAATGCAAATAAAGTATCAAAAATTAAAAATAAAATTTAAAAAAAACAGGTAAATCTTTTTTAAATGTGATTTTTATTCAGTCTGCTAACCTTAGCTGTGGAAGAATTTTCAATATGCTATGCTGAGAAATTCTCCAAGGCCCAGGCCCAGTTAGAGATCAAAGTATGAGAGTCAGAAGTATTGCTCTAACTTTGTTCTTCCTTACTTTCAATGAGGACTACTTTACAAGGATAAGAAATATAACACTTAGGAACAGCCAATAAACTCTACCTCTACCATAGGGTCAGAGCTATAAATAATCCAAGGGATGTCCTAAAGTGGTTTCATTCTGTCCTGATATCTTTACTATGTCCATAGGTCTTAACTATGGGAACCCTAGCTGAGCCTTTGTATCCTCCTCAATTACATGGGGGTCAGTGGCACATATCCCAAAAATGGTGTGAGCAGTGCTCAGGGGTCAGGCTAACTGGGCTCAGAACTCAGCACCTGTCTCAAACATCTACAGGCACTCACACAGAACAGATGAGGCAAGACCAGGAAATAGGTCACAGCTACAAATAGCAGAGACGGTTGTCCAGGAAGCAGTGACAACTATATATAAGGAGAATGAGTGGGTGGATTAGTTTGCTCACCCCAGGACATGTTCCCTCAGGGCAGTGACATCAAACTGAAGCAATGTAGGCTGAGGGTGCCTATCTACAGAGCCTAGAGACTTCTAGTTCTACTGAAAGAACTGGGACTCAGACATAGGGAATCTTCTGAGTCCTCACATGTTAAGTCCTAGAGCAACCCAGGAGAACTACAGTGTTGGCCTCACTTCTGGACATACCTCTTGCCCACAGGAACTTGTGTCAGTAGAGAAGCTACAGAATTCTGAAAGCACAAAAGCTATAAAAGCACAAAACATAACTTCTTTAACACTTCTACAAACTTCTTCTTCTTAACCTAGGTATAAACCAACCAAGGGAAGGGTTTGGATTTCACAAGTTGTTACATAGATAATTTTTATTTGCAAGTTACATTAGTATCATGAAATAGAATTTTTTCTTTCAGTCCACAAAATATAAATCAAGTCAGACTAAAAACCATGAAGCGTAAAAAATTAATAAACTCGCATTGAATGTATAGTAAGTTCTCTGATCATACAGGAATCTAACTCTAATTATATAGCTGAAAGAAAATAGAAAAAGCACTGAAGTTTACAAATTAAATAGTGTAGAGCTAAACCAGGCATGGTACCCCCAGCTAATCAAGGAGGCTGAGACCAGAGGATCACCTGAGCCCAAGAGTTTGAGGCCAGCCTCTGTCCCCTCAAAAAAATAACAACAAAATTATAACAGTAAATAATACATTTAAATTTTTAAAAGAGAAAATTAATGAAACTTAAATGCAATGACCAAAATCTGTAGGATGGAGCTAAAGAAAGGATAAGAAGATAGGAGTACAGTCATTTAGGAAATCCTTTGATGCAGAAATAAGTGCGCTCCCAATATATACCCTAACATAAACCAATCTAGTGTAGTGGTTACATAATACAAACCAATCAAATGATCACAGGAGCTGATGCAGAAAAGTACACCCAAAACTCAACACCCTATTAAGGGAGAAATTCTCAATACAACTGGAAAAGAAAGAGATTTCCCCAGTTTCATAAGCAGCATCTACAGGACAGCAGGTGATGTCCTATTAATGGTGGGAGCTGGAAGTCCTTCCTGTGTGATCAGAGAGCATAGCAAAGATGTTCACTCTCACCACCTGTCTTAGTTAGGATTTCTAGTGCAGAGTCACAATGACCAAGGTAACTCTTATAAGGAACAATATTTAATTGGAGTAGCTTACAGGTTCAAAGGTTCCGTCCATAATCATCAAAGTAGGAAGAATGGCAGTATCTAGGCAGACCCTGTGCTGGAGAACAAGCCAAGAGTTCTACATCTTATTCAGAAGGGAACCAAGAGAAGACTGGAATCCTCAGCCAGCTAGGAGGCAGCTCTCAAAGCCCACCCCCATAGTGACACACTTCCTCCAACAAAGCCCACCTCCATAGTGACACACTTCCTCCAACAAAGCCCACCCCCATAGTGACACACTTCCTCCAACAAAGCCACACTTCCTAATAGTGCCACTCCCTGGGCCAGGTATATGCAAACTACCACACCATCTTATTACCTTATTCTGGCTACTGTAAAGAGACAAACAAAAAACAAGGCAAAAAAAACAAAAAACAGGAAATTAAAGGGATTAAGATTAGTAAGGAAAAAAATAAAAACGCCCCCATTATACATGCTATGATGGTCTATCTTTAAAATCTCAAGACTACTAGTTTTAAAAATACTCCCATGGGATCAGGGAAATGACAGACACAAAACTAACCCAGAAGGTCATAGGGCCCGTACAATGATTTTTTGAAAAATAAATAAATAGATACACTATGCTCACAGACTATAAGAGCACATAAAGTGTGTATATGGAACAAGAATGGCCACTGTACTGAACAACTTTGGGGAGGTACAGCAAGTGAGAGATGTTCTCTCCAGTGCGAAGACAGAATACACCTGCCATCATCAAGACAGTATGGGAAGACATGAATTGGCACTTAACCAATGTGCTGAGACAGAGAATCCAGAAATATGCCCCATAAAATCTCCAATTTCTTTTTACAATTTTTTATGATATATATATCATATAAAAGACAGATATATATATATATATATATATCTGTCTTTTACTTGCATACATGTCTGTGTACCATGTACATGCCTGGTGCCCATGGAAACAAAAAAAGAGGGGGGAATCAGATCCCTTGGAACTGGAGTTATGGACAGTTGTGAACTTCCATGTGAATTTTGGGAATGAAACGCAGGTCTTCTGCAACAACAACGAATGCTCTTAACCACTGAGCCATCTCTTCAGCCCCTCCAATCACCTTAAAAATATAATACAGGAACAAAAGCAGTTCAGAGGAGGAGAGAGCGCTCTCTCAATAAATGCTGCTGGGGTAATCGGGCACCCATGGATCTGAAAATGGGCATCTACAGCTTACCCAGATCCAAGAACCAGCTCAAAGCTAAAACTTTAAATATTTTAAGGAACTACAGCTGAGCAATAAGCTCTTAAACATAACACTAAAATCATGGTCTATGGACCAACAAACTTTATAAGCCACCCTAGAAAAAAATATTTGCCAACAAAGCTTTTATATCCCAAGTATATAAGTGCTCAAAACTCAACGTTAAAAAGTCATTAAAAAGACATCTCACTTAGCTTTGCTGGTCTTCTCACAACCCCTCTTGCTTTTATAAGTGCCCATGATTCAGCAACTATTTGGGAGCAGTTGCTTTTCCTACCTAGAATCCTTAGGAATTACTCCTTTCCAATTTGACTAAATAAAACTGAGTCTATCAAAGCATCCAACAAATTATCCTGACCATGAGCAATGGTAGACCATAGAACACAGGCACAGTAGTTACCTCAAATATGATCAGAGTATAAACCCCTGCTAGGATGGCCACTGCACTTGCCACTTGTGCTTCAACACTTGCCCCAAGGAACTGATGGGCCAGCAAGAGAGGAACGAGGCGAGTCTGTTGGAGAGAGGCCTGTATGCTGATGGAAACAGCCTCCCTGCAAAATACATCCAAGATCTTGAGGTTGGTCAGGGACACAAAGGGAATAATTCGTATACTTCCTCAGTATCCTTTCTAGCAAGTCATCAAGGTCTGAGCCAGAGCTCAGGGCATTCCACAGTCATTTAGCCCAATGCATAGGTCATATGCTGAACAACTTACTCTGAGTACCTTAGAATGTAATTATTTAGAGACAGTTCTTAAGGAAGTCACAATGATATAGTGAAATCGTGAGGGTGGCCCTAATCCGGTGGAATGTATGTCATTCAGAAGAGATCAGGACACAGACATGCAGGGAAGACAAAACAAGGTAGCATCCAAGAAGCAAACCCTGTCAACAGCTAGATGTCAGATTCCCAGTCTCTTAAGCTCTGTGTAAGTATGTGTGATGCTTCAGCCCTCAAGGGTATGCACCTGACTGGAACGAACCAGGAATTGAGGTCAAAAATAGTGTTTTTAGTTATATAAAAAACAAAAGAAACCTAAAATTCCTCTTCCTCAGAGTGTACAAGAGATTGAATCCAGGACCCCAAAGATACCAAAGCCAGGACACTCGAGTCCCTTATGTAAACTGACATAGTATTTGTGTACTATTAATAAAATGTGAACACTGACTAAAACATGCCTTTGCTTCAAAGTGGGTACTGAAGTCAATCCTCTTATCCTATCATATGTTTGGTGTCCTGTAGGCTAAACTTCTTTAAGCAAGTGATATGGTTTGATTGTTCCATTCAAAAAAGTCCTTAGCCTGCAAATGTATATGGTATGGTATTTGGAGGTGTATGGTAAAGGTATGTAGGGTTTTCTAAGCTCATATGACAGCTGTGGCTGTGGGGGAAGAGTGCCCCAGGTTCATAGGCTTGCTCAGTCTTGCCTCAGTGTCAAGATGTTATTGGCCCTGTGCTTTCAGACTTCTCAGCCTCCAGAGCAGTAGATAAATAAACCGTTATTCCTTATAAACCACTCGGTCTTGGATATTCTGATATACCAGAAGAAGAAAGACTGAACATGATAAACCTTACCCAGAAAAATTGTCCCAAAACCCAAAAACCCACCTGCTCACTATCTCAAAGGTTCTGCTCACCACCACGTGCTCACTTCTTGGATTTAAAAGGACAGTCCAATTGTGAGTGACCTGTAGAAACCAAAATGGAAAATGATAGTCAGTCTTTGGGAATAGCCTCCATGTAACACAGGGGTACTACATATTCAGTACAAAAAATTTTTTTTCTTTACAAATATTCTCAAACGACAGTTGATCTAATCCTTGAATGTAGAACCTGTGGGTGAGGAAGGCCAACTGGTTTATGAGTAAAATAAATCATAAGTTATTGGAATTATTTGAGTCCTGAGCTCTTTTAGTCCTCTCAGGCAACTTACAAAAAAAAAAAGATGCTTCCTTAGAATTGCTTCCTGCTTACAACCAGGAGGCAGAAACCTGCCCCAAGAAACCCCAGCGTGCTGTGTCACAGCAGCTTCCTCCCACAGAGCTGAGCTAGGACAGAAGCTGCTCCAGACAAACCTTCCCTGAGACAGCAGTCTGGAGGACCAGGGGGAAAACTTCCCGTGGAAGGACAGGAGTCTCCCCCACAGATGGAAAGAGCTGGACACAGGGACTCTCAAATAGATCTCTGCCAAGAACCTCACATATGAGAAAACTCTTTGAGGCTTCTCAATGTCTGTGTCATTTACTAACAATGTCAATTACTCTGATTTGATTATTATACATTATATGCTGGTGTCAAACTATTATACTCTACCATGTAAGTATATATACACATTATGCCAATTATATTTTTAATTGTAAATAACGTTAGAGGCATTAGGATATACCCCACTGTCTTCTGCACAAGAACCAATAGGCACATTCTGCTTCCGTTTTTCACTGCAACAGTCTGTTTTCCTTGACTATGAACTGAGTTTCTGTCTTAAGGTCATTCTATAATTTAGCATGTTGGTTTATACCAGTCATTGACAGTTACCATCACTGGTTATAATTAGATTTTTGCTCTGTAGACCATGATCTGCAGATCAGAAAAATGTAAGGAGTATAGCCTCGTTCAAATAGGGTTTCCTTCTGGTGGTTGGTTGACACTAGGGAAAACCCCTGAGCACAGGACATGCCTTTCATGCAGGAGTTCCTGTGGACATCCAGTGGAGTCACTGACACCACTTGGGGACAGGTGGGGTTCCAGAGACAAGCATCAAGGCTTTGATGCCCAGGCTCTGATTACTGCTGGCTTTCCTCCTGCTCCCAGGTGCATTTGCAGAATGGGAGCTGAAGGTGGGACTTTGCACAGGGTCTACAAACACAGGGCTCAGGAACCTGTGTGCATAGCAATTGCCACCAACACAATGCAGCTATGGGATCCACCTGTGCTCTGTGATGTCGAGTGAGTCTGTAACTGACTTGCCTTTTACAACAAAAACTGCTGAAGTCCATAATGCATCCCTGAATAAACTAGCAATCTTTTTTTCAGTATTGCATGAAGAACTTGCAAGTGTGACTTGACTGTAATGGCATGGAAAAAGAATTTCAATGACAAAGCAAAAGATAAATATCAATGACTTCACTAATAATGGAAGGCTTTTGGCTTCCATCAAATCCATTCAGTAGGAAACTCAATTTATAATGGGATGTAATGAGATTTTATACTTTCATTCAAATGATGTGGAAGTAATAACCTGCTGTGGTCGCCGCCGTCTGTTGCCCACTGCATCTGTCTGAGTCACCACCACCATGACATGTTCTTCTTTCTCTGAACCACTTGGTCCACCAGTCATTAAGGCCCCTGCCAGGTCCAGCTGAAGCATTGTGGAGTCCGAATGGCCACTGAGGTTCACAGCTGAAGGTGCATCAAGGGGAATCACAGAACAAGGAAGGAACACCTACCATTCCCCAATCACTCACAGAGAGAGGGCGTGGGAGACCTCTCTAGGAAAGTTCACAGAGAAATGTACAACCAGCCATTTGATCCAATCTCTATACTTGGCCCACTTACCACTCCGGCCCCTCACTACTACACAGACAATTGGTTCTATGTTGCTCCATCATGTTGAGTGCCTGCTGCTTGAGCTCTGGATGATACCTACCCAGTACTCATAACAATCTTCCTGCATACACTATTAACAACCAGCATAAACTTCCCACCCGATTCATGGACCCATAGAAGTCCAGGTGCTCCCATGAATGAACTAACCCATACCTACATCCGAGTTATAGGGTTTCAAACCCCTGTTTATAAGGTGAGAAATCACCATGGGAATCAAAGGTAGTCGAAACTAGAAACAGTCGATGGTGTCAAGCTCTCAGTCAAGCAGGGCCTATCAGGAAAGGAGGCCCCTCCCACTCCACAGTTCTTCCATGACAGTGGGAATGGCAGTGTCCTTCCCCTCAGCTCCTACATCCCTGCCTGTGTTGGACAAACATGGGAGCCCAAACTCCTCAGCTGTGTCTTAACTCTCAGAGCCAACCCACCTCTGCTGCCAGATCCTAGTATCACAGAGTATGTAAGAGCAATAGTAGATTGCACAGGATGGCTAAACCCAGGCATTTTGACCCAGGTCTCCAAAGACTTCAGAAAGAGCTTCCTGGTTTCAGGATGTTCCAGTGACCAGTTCCTTAGTTCTGCCTTTAGTCCCTAGAAATGCACTTGGTTTATTGGGGGCAGAGTACCTGAGAGTTTTCTTTTGAGTGCTGGGGAAGCCAGTTAGTAAATGACTCGTTTTCTTTTTTATTCCTTTTTTAATCTTCAAAATATATTGTTTTTAAAAATTGTACAAAGAATCTTAGTAAAGGAAATGTTTGGTAAGCCCTGTGATCTGTGTTAAGGCAGTTCTACACTGCTTGATACTTGGGTATAGAAGGGACAAACGGAAAATGAAAATCACACATGGAACAGAATTTGCAAAGAAAAGGGGCTGAAGGACCCTGTTGCTTTGCCAGCCTGAAACTTTTCATGCCCGGGTCCTTCCCTGAAGGGAAATTAACAGGAAAAAGATTGTAATGGCCATGAAGACAGCAGAAAGTAGAACAGTGCCCCCTAGAGGTAAATTTCAGAATTGCAGCAGGTGTCTAACAGTACTCCCATATTTATCAACAGCAGAGTAAAACAAAGCCTTTGTCCTCGGGTGTAGTCATTATCCTTCTCCTACCTATGAACAAATACTTGACAAGGACAAACAGGAGAGCCAAAAAACTTGTTCTTCCTATCAGTTTGAGAAAATCTAGTTCTTCATGGTGGTGAAGGCGAGATACCAGGCAGCTCCACTATAGCGAAAGTATTCTGAAAGAGAGGCAGGCCCCAAGGCTGGGCTGTAACCCTCAAGGCCCACTCCACCGAACCCTTGCCTCCAGTAGGCCACACCTCTTAAAGATTCCACAAGCCCCTAAACCAGCTTTGTGGGGGTCTAAAAGCACTAGTAGGGAGGTAACAATGTAAATTAAAGCACCCTATAGTTAGCCACTCAAATGGACAATACAAAACCTAAGGAGCATACGCCCTACAGATGTAGCCACCTTTCTTTTTCCAGGGCATGCCCAGGGCGCCAAGCTCAACCCGAAGTTCCGCGTTGTGCCGGGGTGTTCACACTCAGCAAGCAGAAGCCTTGAGGTTGAGCCCTATCCCACACTTCTCTTTAACCCAAGACTTCCAGCCATAGTGTGTCTCGCTCTGTGTCACCCATCTTCAATGAGCCCTTTCTTCTGCAGAACTTCACTGTACACTTTGCCCTCTCTGAAACACATCCGAGGGCCTGGGTCTCTACCCAAGCTCTACCACTCCGTCTGTGTTCTGCTGTACTCGGTGCTGTTAGGCACGCTTATTCACAATGGTTGAAACCTAAGATTGTCTCCTTTAACAGGTGTAGCTCTTCAGGCAAAGGATTACTTACTTTTTTTTTCTGTTTTCTTTCTTTTTTTTCCTCTAACTTTTCTGAGCAACAATGGATTCTCAAATCATTAGATATCTCTAAACAGTACATGGTTACCAGATAAACGTTTGTTCATGGAAACATCCTTGGAGTCCTCTGAATCTAGACCAGAGTTCCAGACAGACAAGTGCATGAAAAATGCCTGTTTTCTGATCCATTGGCCACATTCCTCCTGCCTTGCCCATTTGCCTAAATTTATGCTTACCTGTCATTCAAGACTTAACTCAGCATCCTCTCAGAGTTCGAAAAATCATCCTCAAAGGCCACCTGGCCTGTACCTCCTCATCTCTCATTGTTCTTCTGAGGACAGCAACTTCTTCCTCCACTCTGCTACTGGCTGTCCCAGGGCCAAGATCTAGACTTGTGGCAGGAGGGAGATGTGAAAAGATACTTTGGAAGAGCAGACAATGTTTGCTGCAAGGCAGGGAACAGACTCAAAAGGAGGCCTTTACCTACACTGCTGAATCCTCAAAGACTTACCTTTCACTTTGCTATGGAGCCATCAAACACTAGGCTCAGTATTACCAGGTTCAGGTTTCCTGCTTGGTCAAGCTTTGACCCTCTTTTTGGACTGGGCCTTAAATTAAGTCTTGTCCTTGGCCTGCAAGCTGTCTTCCTCCTGACACCACCTAAGGATTCTTTCTTTTGCAATAGTTACTTTGGGGGTCAATTTGCCCAGGGTTACAAGATTTCCAGGTATTTGCTTGATGATAGTTACAGCATACGCCTGTGAGGCTGTTTCTGAGAAAACTTAACATTTGAGCTGGTGGACTGAAGCAACCCGAGTGCTCTCCCCCGCATAGCAGGTGTCATCCACCTCCTGAATCCAGATGAAGATGCTCCCTGAGGGAGGGTTTGGTCAGCTCACTCACTCAGGACACAGATCTTCATGTCCTGCTCTACGCTCAGACCTTCAGTCTCAGACTAGAACACACACCATCAGACCCCAAACACTCAGGCCTCTGGAGTCCACTTCTACCTGCAAGTGGACTTCTCAGCATTCACAATCCTTAAAATAATTCCTGTTTTACAAATACATACACACATATATACACTCACACATTTACACATACACAGACATATATATGTATGTATACATTTAGCTATATATATGTATGTGTGTGTGTATATTTGTTCTATGTGTTTTGTTAGTCTAATTTATGGGGTCCTATTTGGAGCTAAAAGGGCAATGGGGGAAACTGTTTTTATTCCCTACACCGTTTCCTCTACATTCACTGCTTGCTCTCGCCACAGCTCAAGGTGAGAAGAAGAAAAAGAGTGACAGTTGAGAAAGAAGGGAAGGGAGGAAAGGGAGTGTCAAATCTAGTAACCTGTAGATAAAGGGTCACTGGCCTCTGCTCCTTTACAAAATGGTCTGGGAGCCTTACCATTCTCTCCCATAACAAAAATAGAAAACAATTCAGGGACAAAGAACTTCAGGTGCCTGCAATTACAGGTTTCTGAACTAAACCCTGCAATTACTGAGCTGACACAGCCTGACTGCTACAAAGAGACACAGATATTCACAAGGAACATATGACCTTGCTCTTTGCCAAATAAGAGCCAGTGACTCTTCATCCAAGAGCCTTTCCTGTCATAGCACATAGCCCATGTTTCTGAACAACCAGGAAGGCTAGCAGAGGTCAAGAGAGGAGAACAACCATGCTCTGCTTAATTCTCTAAGATCTGCCCTCAAAGGTCAGAAGCTTGTTCCACCCCACACAACTTGTCTGCCTGTTTCTTTGGTCTGGTGTTCTACGACATGGTCTCAGCATGCAGCAGATTTTCATCTTGAAGTTATAATCCTCCCACCTCAGTGCTAAGATACCCAGATCACAGGTCATGCCTCACCAACATCCTATACCTAAAAATGACAAACTACTGTCAGTGAGCATGCTTTCTGTCAGTTCAGAGATGACCCTGGCTAACAGCTATTTATTGAGCTCTTAGCCGCTTATCAGGTAGAACATAATTCTCCCGGCAGGCCGAATGATCCTGGTTAACAGCTGGCCCAACAATCTCTGTGCTCTGCAAATCCCCATTTGTCCAAAATGACTAGAACTTACAGTTTTTGTCCCTGTAAAAATGTTTAATTGATTTAAGTGTAACTTGAGGACAAGAACCTAAAAGCAACTTACACATGAAAGCGTATGTAAGCATGCAAAGTGATAGCTCAAACCTATGTGTGAGTTATGGAAGATTTGTGCTTGGCGTGAAGGATCCTTGAGCTAGGGGCTATAGTCGACCACTCATTAAAGAGATTTTTTTTTAATCTCTGGGTGCTTGGAGTGATTTCTTGCTGGAAGTAATTAACCTGCTATTAGAGCCCCTTCCTCAATTCTAGCAGAACTGCATTCTGTAGAAAGTCTGACTACATCCTCTGCAGCACACAAAATCAAGATGGCATCTACCTCCTCGGTTAAGGCCAAAGAGGCTGCAAACCAGCAGTTTTTGAAAACCCTCACTGTGCATTTAGAGCCTAGTGTCTTGAGACAGGAGGCATGGGACATCTGTGGCAACATTGGATTTATTCTAAGGAGCCCAAGAACAAATTAAGCAAGAATCAGGCTCCCATGAACAGTCCTAAATCTTCCAGCACCCCTACCCTCTAGCCTGGCTGTCCTGATCGGTCCCATCTCTTTCTATCTCTTCCTTTACCCAGATGTGCAAGAACCTAGGAAATAAGAAATAGAGCTCCTTGTCATCTGCATTGTAAAAAAATCATGGGCAACTGGGCAAGACAGGCTATGGGCCCCTTGCTAAGAGACTAGCACACATGACTTTCTGTGAAGAGCTTTGCGTCACATCGTGATAGGAGGCTTTATCTGCTGTCTTAGTGACCAAGGAACTCTTATAAGGACAACATTTAATTGGCGTTGGCGTACAGGTTCAGAGGTTCAGTCCATTATCATCAAGGCCAGAACATGGCAGCATCCAGGCAAGCATGGTGCAAACGGAGCTGAGAGTTCTACATCTTCATCTGAAGGCTGCTAGCAGAATACTGACTTCCAGGCAGCTAGGTAGAGGGTATTTAAGCCCATTCCCACAGTGACACCTACTCCAACAAGGCCATACCTCCAAATAGTGCCACACCCCGGGCCAAGCATGTTCAAATCATGACACCTGTTGATGTCTATTCTCCTCCTAAACTGCTATGATTTTGCAGGATGCCTAAGTGACCAGGGTTTTACTGTTGGTGCTCACAAGATGTTCCAGCTCAGCACTAAGTACCATCAACTGCCTTCTGATACCTCTCCTCCTCCCTCTGTGAGCCTCACAGAAGACATGACCCAGCAACTATGCAGGTCCGCAGGAGATTTTAGCCATCTGCCACAAAGTCACCCAGTGGTAGGGAGCACAACATCCAAGTCTTGGGAGCGAAGATGAAGCAAGTGCTTTGAAAAAGAAAGAAAAGGGGGGCAGAAAACAGCAGGGGAAAATCTTAGATTTTTTTTTTCACCCAAGGAAGTGAGATGGAGGGAAGTCTACCAAAACACTAGATCCACAGTGTTCTTACGGGGAATTACTTTGCCAACTGAAATTCAGGCACCCCTTCCCATAATGAAGAAAATACAAGGAAGTAAGAAAAGGCTTAGTCAGATGGCAGAGCAACTCTTTAGGGAACTTGGTGACACCTGAGAGAGATACCTTCACAAGGGCTTGAAAATAAGCTGTACAGATGACAGACAGAAAAATGTCAGAATTTTCTAAAGTGTATATATATATAATACATATGGGAATTTAGCTCTCTAAGTGCATTAGCTTTTTCCTTTTATAGGAGAGAATTTTCAGAGAATTTTAAAAACCTCTTTTTAAAAACCTCTTTTGGAATAATATTTTTAAATGCCTGTGAATAAATCTAACCAAGGAGGTAAAAGACCTTGCTGTGAAAACTTTAAGGTGTTAAAAAAAAAAAATTAAAGAAGATTCTAGGAGATGGAAAGACCACAGGTACTCATGGAGTAGCAAAATTAATGTGAAAAAATGACTGTATTACTAAAATCAGATTCATGCAATCTCCATCAAAAACCTAATGACACTCTTCATAGAACTAGTAAAAAAACACTCATATTTCATATGAAACATAAAGATCCTGAATGACAAAAATCACACTAAGCAAAAAGAGCAATGCTGGAGGTATTGCAAAACCTGAACTCAAACTATACTACAGAGCCATAGAAACAAACGTATATGACATTGGATAAATAAATAAATAAATAAATAAATAAATAAATAAAGTAAGGAGCCTGCTCCTGCAATGAGTCAGGGTACCATTCTTTAAGGCCCGGGTGAATCTCAGTGTCTTAGTCAGGGTTTCTATTCCTGCACAAACATCATGACCAAGAAGCAAGTTGGGGAGGAAAGGGTTTATTCAGCTTACACTTCCACACTGCTGTTCATCACCAAAGGAAGCCAGGACTGGAACTCAAGCAGGTCAGGAAGCAGGATCTGATACAGAGACCATGGAGGGATGTTTCTGATGTTTCTTACTGACTTGCTCAGCTGGCTTTCTTATAGAGTCCAAGACTACCAGCCCACAGATGGCACCACCCACAAGGGGCCCTCCCCCCTTGATCACTAATTGAGAAAATGCATTACAGCTGGATCTCATGGAGGCATTTTCTCAACTGAAGCTCCTTTTTCTTTTTCCAGCTAGTGTCAAGTTGACACAAAATCAGCCAGTACAGTCAGCAACAAGGTTTTTCCTGTTTATTGGGCAATGCTTTCTGTACCTTTATGGTGGCCATGTTAACTTGTTGGTAAGTTTACTAAGGATACTGTATTGATTATCAGCCCTTCATAGCAATAGCAGCAAGGCCTATGAGGCTGGACTCCTCAGCAATCAATTCTAAAGAGCCTTCCTTCCCTCTGGTGAGGGAACAGCTGCTGATCTAGGGAATCATGCGTAAGACTCCATAAACTGAAAGTGAAAATGGGAATATGCTGTCTTTCCTCAGCTGTGTCCCCGTCCCTCAGTCACCGCAGGTGAAACTACTTTCCGTTTCTCAGGAAACTAAGGGCACATCTCCTGAACATAATCTAAAGTCTGATGAAGACACTATTGTATCTTACTTCCACAGTTTCTCGAAATCTCCCTGCAAAGCACCAATATATAATTAACCTGTCTCTAGATTCCCTTGTCCCACGTTTTATGCCCAGCCCTTGGAATTGTGCCCCCCCCCCTTATCTTTCTCTTTCTCTTTCTTTGCAAGCTTCTCTGAGGAGCGTGGACTTAACTAACTATGCAGGTTCCCAGTAGTTAGGAGCCCCTATTCCAAGGCTCCACTCACCATGCTCGGCATGGCATGGGGCTGGAAATGAGTGGAGCAAATTGGGAATGAAGAAAGGACAAGTACATATACAGAAAAGCTGGGGTCTGGTGAGCTGTGCTTGCTCTAACAGAGAACACCAACTATACAACTCAGAAACTCAGCACACTTATTGTGTGCAGCACAAGGGGGAAGAGTTAGCTAGTCTCAGTAGGAGGTCTCTGTAGGGGAGCAGTCTCAGATTGCAGACATGTACAAGGATGAAGCTACAGTTGTTAGTTCTGCACACACTGTATGCAAGTCCCATGAACTGAGGCATTAGAGTCCTTGACATGGCCTTATTCAAGTCAGACACTACACATTCACTCCAGGCTTTCCAACACTCCCTACACCAGATGACTAGATTTATATCAACCCTCCAAGTAGTGCAAAAGTGAAGATGTGGCCTGTCTCTACCCTTAAAAACACCATGGGACTCAATATACAGCTATCCTATATGATGGTTTTCAACAGAAGGCAAGAGGAAAGGAAGGCACAAAAGCAGCAGCCGAACAGAAGACGTGGGAAGACCCACAACTTGAAGACATGTCAATGGAAATGACCTACACTGAAACGCTGGAAGAAAGGGGAAATGACCACAGAACATGTGACACCAGATTCTTGAGAAGCCTGGCCCTCCTGCCCATCAGGTACATCCTGAAGAAACAGTACATGTGGAAGGAACACTGACTCCGAGAGTCTATGCTCGGGCCTCTTTAACAGGTGTAATCATTTCTGAATGAGTTTGCTTGCAAATTTCAGCCAGGGGTGACTGCTAGCCTATGCATACTTTGGATACAGTAGTTTTCCAGCGGTGACACGGACAACAGCTGCCAGAACTTTCCTTCATCCGGATACAGGCTGAATAAAATCTGTAACCATTAAACATATTTAATTACATATTAATAATATAAAGACCATAGGATTTATATAATTTTGGCTACTGTTAAAAGTAGAGGTATGATTTATGCATCCACACTTCACCAGCTTGTCCTAACAGCATTAGGATGTAAAAATACTTTTATTCGTCAGCCTATCTTAGCTACAACGAGCCTTGTTGATGTTTTCCAGCTTTAAGGATGCACACTTCCAAAGTGTGTTTCGACAGCTCCTAAATACTCAGCCACAAATTAAACTGTCAAAGGGCATGTGTCGTTTTCCTGCTTAGGAGAACAGAGGAGTGGACCTCAGTGACCATTGTAACATGTTTGTGGAAATTGCAAAGAACATTATTTTTTTTAATTTTTTTTATTTTTTTTTCTCGAGACAGGGTTTCTCTGTGTAGCCCTGGCTGTCCTGGAACTCACTCTGTAGACCAGGCTGGCCTCGAACTCAGAAATCCACCTGCCTCTGCCTCCCGCAAAGAACATTATTAATTAAAATGAAAGTGATTAAAGAAATTAATCAGAAGAGACCATACTATGGAATCTCAAAGCAATTTCTCAAACTCTTTCAGATGTGTCTACAAGTTAAAAAAACAAACAAACAAACAAACAAAGCTTGAGCTCAAGTTGTCTTTTGGGTCCAAGGAAAAACTGATGAACTCTGACCCCCTCCTTAGACATCACAACAACCCTTTAATCTCTGCTCATCGAAGGCTTCAGCACCACTCGATTGTGTGAGTAGAAATCCAGGGGAACATTTGTAACAAAAACCTAATTAAATTCGGAGGTTTCCAGAGTTCAGGATGATTGTTTTCCATTTGTTGACATGAGAGTGCCTGATTTTGGACCCTTCCACACAGATCTTAGACATTGACTGTACTCATTCAGGCAGAAGTAATGAGATGCGCCATATTTTGCAGATTACATGTTACAGAGAGATACAGAGCCTACACACAGAAGCTGTTCAAGGTGGGCCTCCCCATCATCCCGCCATATCCATGAACACTCCGTGTCTCCTTCAAAGAAGTCAGAAGACCAGCCAATCAGTGGTAACATGAAGTCCCAAACCTCAGGCCCTGCTGCCTTCCACTCCAAAGCACACAGGGCTGTATCCACCCAGGAAGGCCCCCCGAACCCACACTGGTCCAATAGCAGTTCTAGGTGATGTTGGTACTCACAGAGCACAGCACCACGAAAACAAATAAGCCTGTGATCTTCATCCACCGCACACAGCACCTGCAAGAGAAAAGGAAGGTCCTGAGTCACACAGAGCACCAAACTCTGTTTGGGATGTGCAGGAAGCAAGAGAGCCTATGATGGGGCAGCTTCCGATTGCTTTGTTCACTTATTCAGTCCCTTATGTGCTAGAAAGTCATTCTTGAAATTTGAAAATGGTAAACCTTTATTTTGCATTTTCTTAGACTTAATAAATTTGACAAATAATCCTTTCACACTTCCAAATTCTGTCCTGACGACTCCTATTTAAGTTGCGAATCTAAATGGCTTTTGTTTTTGAAGTATAAAGTATAATTGAGATATCCTAGGTGTCATTTCTTTACATAAATGATGTACAGCAGAGCTGACAATTAAGAATAAAGCATCTCTTGCAGATATCTTTGCTCTTCATGCCTGGTACTCTCTAGACTTGTTGCTAGTTACCCCAGAGGTAATCTGGAGTAATAGTACATGCTTGCAGGAAGCTGCTGCCCATTCAGAAGACTTGACGTGCCTCTAAAGTTGCTTTTGATTGCAGATAGGCCTTTCAGAGAAACTTATAAGGAAGCAGATACCCTCACAATGGCATGTTAGGTGAGCAAAAACAAACTTAAAAACCATTCTATTATAGTCTCTGCCCAGAGGAGTTCCTTGTCCACCAGGGTTTGAGCAGGTTAAGGAAGCAGGACACTGAAGTTGTGATGGGACAAGATAATCTACAGGTCCCTCCATCTTGTCTTCTTGCTGAGGTCATTTCATATTTAACTAGAATCTGATCTCCTTGATGGAGAAATCATGGAAAATTACTCAGAGATATTCTAGGAACCCAAGGTCAGGAAATCCTAGCTAATTTTCTTACCTTATAGCACAGAGCACTTTGCAGCTACAGCTTAGTTTCTTTCAAACTATTGCTTACTCCAAGTCCCTCCCTCTATGCTGAAGCTGCTAAGCAAGATAACAGGACTTGGTTTCTGCCTTCAAAAATCTTGTGCTCTGGACACACTCTGAGCTATATGTGGGTCCCTCAGTACTTGCTTGGTCTCAACTAGCTAGAATAAAAACTCATAGTTAACTATAAACTATGTTTAAGTGGTCATCTCTGATGGGCTCCCTGTATCAAAGTGCCAGCCATACTGACGAATCTCCAGCCCAGAGACATTTGTAAGATGAAAGTACTACTGTTTCCTTGACAAAGCCCCTGTTGGGTTTACTTGGGACACTGCTTTAAGAATTGCCCAGTGTCTTCCTTATCTTTTGCCAAGTAATAAGTCACTCTTCACTCTCTTATCTCCTGATTTTGTTTATCCCCAAGAGTGAGCCTATTGCATTCAGCTGCTCTATTATACAGAGCTGTATATACAGTTAGTGAATGGATTCAACCCTCTGCTCCAATGACCCTCTAGCAAGATCTCCAAACATAATTTCATGATTTGCAAAATTTCACAACAGACCTGTGAGCCAAAGATATATTACGCCTAAGAGAAGAGCTGAGAGCAGTCATGGTGAAGAAGCTGCTGAAGGTTAGAAGACAGATTAGAAAGAGACAGTTCATGGTCAAGATGAAAGAATCCCAGGCATTATTCCTCTGCATAACTGTCACAAGTGTTCGGAGACCAATAGAGTGACTTGGTAATGACTTGGCATTGGGCCTCTATGAGCAAAGATACATATACTTGAGGCCTAAAACTGAGTCCACCAACATTTTCACTCTCTTCAGAAAAGACCAATCAGCAAACACAGTGACACAACATCACCAACACTAGACAGTTTTGTCGCATCTTGACCATACGCATTATCTTTGAATAAGCCCACATGAAGAGATGTCATGTCACAGGAGGTAACTGCATAGCCACACACAGCCTTGACATAGTTTCCCAGCCACCTCAAGTCTTAAATGGGAACTACTGACTTTAACTCCCAAACCTTGGTTTTTCCTTAGAGATGGGTTTTCAAACACTTTGACCTAAGAAGAGCTTTCTCCGAATAAGTGTATGTGAAGAAAGAAGTGAAGCAGATGAACTATGTAAAATAAGGACACTCTGCAGGCAACTCTGAAGGCCAGAAAATCCTCTTAGCCCTCCCACAAACATCCCTCCATCCATGCCCTAGAAGCCTAAGGCTGACACTTTTTACCACACAGGAGGACACTGAATTCAACAAGACAGTAAATTCGAAAACACCACAGGGATCTCTAAACCCAATTATGCTGGCCAGCCTCATAAGCAGGAAGGGATGTATAGGAAATGTAGCTCCCTTAGGTTTTTCATCAGGCTTCCTTGTGACTTGGTCAGTACCCTGATGATTTTGCAGGGATGACCTATGTGTCTCCCATAGCCTAGGGAAATAATAGATAATACTGGAAAAGAATGTAGCCTGGCTAAACAGGATAAGTTCATCCTCCTTTAAACCTTAGGCTTCTGAAAAGGTGAAGTATGGGCAAGTCTCAGGGAAAAGAAAAAGCCACAAGTAGCCACTTATCTACTCTCAGGGCTGTCTCTCCACATCCACCTACCCAAGCTTGGAGACCTGGGTCCTAAGGTGGAGACTGCCTGCAAGATCTCCTCTCTCTGAGGAGGCCAATGGAGACAAATCTGCACCCTCTTTATCCAGCATGAATCTTTGCTCCCAAGCAGTAAGGCCATTTTCCCAGGAATCTCCAGGAGCTATGAATTCTGCGTGATGAACAGGCATGAACTGTGACCTGGAAAGAACAGAATAAACAACTGTGTTTGTGTTTCTTGAAATGGTATCTCCCTCAGAAACAATGCTAGTCTTTCAAAGAAGTTGTGGTACTTAATTCTGATTGTCAGTATTACCTAGGAGACAAATCCCTGAGCATGTCTACAAGGGAGGTTCTAATCTGGTTAATTAAGCTGGGAAGGACCACTCAAATATGGGTAGCACTATTCAACAGGCTAGAATCCCTAACAAAATAAAAAAGAGAAAGCTGGCTGAGCAATGGCTTTCATCTCTCTATACTTTTTGACAGCAGATGCAATGTGACCAGTCATATGACACTTCTGTTGCCGTAACTTTACCACCATGATAAACTCTACTGTGAGTGAAAAAGGCTCTTGGCTTCCTTAAGCTGTTTTGACAAGCACTTGGTCACAGCAATGAGACAGGACCATAGACATTATGGCATTGTCTCCTACCTCCAGCAATGTATCTTTCTTGAAGACATTCAACTCAAATTTTGTAGGGCCATTCAGTTTCCGAATGAATTGTAGCCCTATTTCCTGCAGGATGATTTATCTGATGTTCTAGCCCAGCTGCTTCTGGCTCAACCACTCCATGCTCCTTCCTTTATGTCCTTCTCTGATGTTCATGAGCACTCACTCTCTAGCTAGACCTATTCCATGTGATGACGATCTTAATATTAACCATAGCTGATATCTGGTGTCACATGTTCGTTTAGTCAGGTGGTGTGATTCTCAACACTTATCACAGTTTAGAGACCTTTTCACATTAAAAAAAAAAAATTATCTTATTCTTAAGGGAAAACCTAGAGATAGAAATTAAGTTGGTTTAACCACAAAGTACTGGCAAAGATAAGTGATTTTGGAAATAGTTACCTTTTCAATTAATTTTGTGACTGGAAAATGCCCATATGTGAAAAGTACTATCACCTTCTTCTTATTTGTTGGAAAAACCCACAACTGCAGCAAAACTGGAGCTAAGAAACTGCTTTCTTTGAGAAGTGTGTTGTCTGCACAGTGTACATCAGTGCTGCACATTGGAGCTTTCTGAGGAGTAGAAATGGATTCTACCCTTCTGCTCCAGAGACTTGAGTTGTGCCAGCACAACTGGAGAGCTGAAGCTGAAGCATCACATGTGGTGAATAACTGCCATGTTAGTTCTAGTAAGGAGCACTCTCCAACCCAGTGTTATTGTCCTGAGTGCTCTGAAATGACGCTTGGTCCTTCTGTAAAAGCAATGGATGTTTTCATGATAAAATACTATTCATGTTGAAATTGTAACAAAAGAAAGGTTGTAAAAAGTTGACAAAATATTTCCCCATCACCAATATCCTTTTTAATTTTCATTTTTATTCTTTGAGCTTCCATACATGTATGCTGTGTATTTTGACAATACCTGGTCCTTGTTTCGCCTTCCAAATCCTCCTAGAACTTTCTACATCCCCTCTGCTGACTTCATATCATATTTTTTTTCTGATTTCAATTAGTGTTCCTTGTGTGTGTGTGTGGAGGTGTGTAGAGCACCTAGAGCATGACAATCTATGAGAGGCCACACCCTTAAGAAAATTGACTCTTTCTCATCCAGCAGCCACCAACTGCCAATAGTTCTCAGCTAAATGTATAACGTCTGGACCCTCCCTGTGAACAGAGTGGCTTGATCTTGTGTAGACCTTCTACAAGGCAGCCCAAACTGCTGTGAGTTCTTTCAATGGTCCTGTAAAGTCAAGAAGACTCTTAAAATTCTCTGATTCTTTATACCCCTATTCTATATTGATCTCTGAATGTTGGGAGGAGGCATGGATACAGATGTCCCATTTGTGGCTGAGCACTCCATAGAGACTTATTCTCTGGACCAGCTTGGTTTCTCTGTGTTTTGTGGATGACCACACATCCAAGAGTATATAAGCAACACAAATTACTTAAGAGGTTATTGCCGTTACTTTTTTTTAAATGAAGTCACAAAATTGAGAAGATGGGGAGGGAGGGTGAATCTGGTGAATGTTGTGAGAAAGGAAAGTGGATATGATCAAACTACATTGTATGAAATCTTCAAAGGATTTATTTTAACAATAAGTCTTAAAAGAATTCTTTGGTGTCGGATGAAAGCTGCATAAGTATTTAAGAAACAGTTGGATACTGTATTCATTTTTGGCAAAATAACAGGAGTAGGTTTTGTATGACTACAGAGTCTTGGCCAGGTTTATGCTACCAGGTATGAGTTCCCTCCTCTGTAGAAGGCCTTAAATTTAATCATAAAGCTACTGTTAGCCCATAGTATTTGTGTCATAATTTCACCAATTGGAGCTCACAGGGTTGATTGTCAGGTAAGCCCACAACCAATATCTTAATTCACTTTAGGTAGAAGAAGAAAAGGAGAATATAATGTAAACAAAGTTGTCTTGAGTTTTTGGCTTCTAGCTTGTCCTGGCCAAGCTAACACCCAAGCCATGTCTCTGCCCAGGACAAATGCTTGTACATTGCTGTTTTGTGGTGAATTGCACATTAGAAATGTGTCAGCTCTTAATGGTTGACGAAGTAATTCAAGAGAACTAACTAAAGAAATAAATGTGCAGATGTTTGCTTTCAGCTACTTCTCAGAGAGGAGTAAGAGAATAAAGTTATATTCCTGTGGATAAGGGTTAAGCCTTTGGGTCAGTGAGACAGCCTGTCAGAACTGTATACATGCATGGGTGCACACATTTACGAGGTCATCATTCCAGGGTTATGCCCAAAGCATATTCACAAGCCACAGAATACAATCCCAAATCATGAATATCTACTGTAATAGACTCTCAAGGGTCTGGCAGAGATCTAACATGCCAAATACAAATTCCTAGCTGAGGAAGAATTCGCCTTCATTTGTGAAACAAACAATACTCAGTACCACAGATATTTTCCAGGAAGTTGATAATTTAATTAAAAAGGAAAAAACCTCACCTTTTCTGTTGTGAAGAATTCCAGAGCAGAGGGGTGTCTTCCTTAAAAGAAAGTTCTGTTAAGCTGGAGCTGAACTGAGACAAAGGTGAATGAGTCCTGGGAAAGACAGGGAAGGAACCAGAATCACCAGGGTGGACTGATTCTTGCAGGAATGGACTGCTTGGTTCAGACCAAATGGTCAGAATTCTCTCTGAACAGTAAAAGCCAGAACTTAGGAGAAACAGCTCTATATATTCCTTTCCAGCTTGAAGCAGATCAAAAGTACAAAGCAGTTTCCTGGATGAAAGGCCATGTTATGGGCTGAAACTTTGGCCACCTTAGTATTTCCATGCAGCACTTCGCATCAATAGAACTATTAAGGTCTGATGAGTCTTTTTATACATAGAAAATTCTGTCTCCTGAAATCAAGATACAGCTTAGGACAAGTCTTCATGGCTCCCATCAGAAGCACAGGCATCAGAGCAAATGGGTCAGAATGAGATGGCAATCAGAACTGCTCTCAGGGAACATAGTGTATTAGTCACAACTGAAACAAAAGTTTGCCCTGGATAGGATGCCCTTTTGCTATGCTAGCCTGTCCAGTGGAGGAAGGGCCATCATAAAGGCATCCCTCAAACCAGATACTGCAAAGTATAACAGTATACATAAGGTAAAAGGAATTTTCATCAGAGGTTAAAAAAGCCATTCTCCTATTTAATTATCATATACACCAGTGTATTACCTGTCTTGCAGAGTCCATATCATACAGAGGTGCTATGGCCATCATGAACCATTTACCCAGAGGAGTAACAGCAACTCTTTGGCTTTCTCATCTTATGGATAAGTGAAAATCAGGCTCTCAACTGTGTCTAATAACAACTCCCATATCTCGACACTCAGAAAAGGGGTCTACTTAAAATAAGTGTGTGACTTCTGAGCATGCTTTGCACCATTTCCTATAGAGAACAGAGGTGCCCAAGATCCCTCCTCCTGTTCAGAGGAGCTGTTAAAAACAAGGGAACATGTCAATATAGAAATATTAGATAGAGGTCTTGGCCTAGGCACACCAAAAAGGGAAGGGAAGATGGCTCAGTGGTTAAGAACAATGACTGCTCTTCCAGAGGTCTCAGGTTACTTTCCCAGCACCTACATGGCAGCTCATAACCACCTGCAACTCCAGTCTTAGGAAATCCAATGCCCTCTTCTTACCTTGGAGGATACAAGGGATGCATGTGGTTCACAGACATATATGCTGACAAAACACCAATACATAAAAATAAATAAATGTTTTAAAATAAGAGAAAGTATGAAAAGAATTCTGCCTGGGACAGAATTCTAATTTAATAAATTAGAATGCTAATTTAATAATTAGCATGCTTTCTCAGTTTAAACTGGCTCGAACCGTCAGATGGGTTGACTCCCCCAACTCCCATAACTGACTCAGAAGGTCTTCTGGTGCATTTATAGAAGAGTCCCAGTGTGGCACATAGTGTCAAGATATTCTCTGTTGCAGCCTGAATGTCTACATAGTACTTCTGGGAAAGCTGACTGTTGCAAGGACCTTGTTCATAATAATTTAACTACTCTGTGTTTCTATTTTCTCAGAGAAACACACACATACATGTAGCTGGTGGGAATGCAAGATGATACAACCTTTCTGGAAATCAGTTTGGCAGACCCACAGAAAAATGAACATAATAATACCTGTGGACCCAGCTATTCCACTCCTGGGCCTATACCCAGAAGATGCTCCAACATGTAATAAAGACACATGGTCAACTATGTTCATAGCAGCCATATTTATAATAGCCAGAAGCTGGAAACAACCCAGATGTCCCTTCACAGAGGAATGGATACAGAAAATGTGGTACATGTACACAATGGAATACTACTCAGCTATTAAAAACAATGACTTCATAAAATTCGTAGACAAATGGATGGATCTTGAAAATATCATCCTGAGCGAGGTAACGCAGTCACAAAAGAATGAACATGGTATGTACTGACTGTTAAGTGGTTATTAGCCCAAAAGTTTGAAATACCCAAGAGTCACTTTGCAGCAACAGTAGTTCTGAATGTAATGTCCCAAATGGAGGGCTTGGAGAAAGGACTGAAGGAGCTGAGGGAGTGTGCAGCCCCAGGGAGGTAGCAACAGTGGCAACTGACCTGACCCCCCCGATACTTCTGGAGACTGATCCACCAACTAAAGAACACACATGGAGAGACCCATGGTGCTGGCCACAAAGACTGCAGAGGAGGGTCTTATTATCCATCAGGGGGAGGAGAGGCCCTGTGGGCCCGAGGGTGTTAGATCCCCCAGTATAGGAGAATGACAAGGAGGAAAGACTAGAGTGGGTGGGTGGGTGGGAGGGTGGGTTGGAGAATATCCCCATATTGACAGGGGGAAGGCAGAGGGAATGGGGAGGTTCCAAAGGGGAGATCTGGAAAGGGGGAAACATTTGAAATGTAAATAAAATATGAAAATAAAAATATATATATATGCAAGCACTCACACATGAGTACACATACACACAGATATATATACATGTACACACATGCACAATTTACATACATGCACACTATTTTTTTTCTCAGAAATGAGATATAAGTGAAAAGTGTACATATCTATACTAATTTTGAGTAACTTGGAGACACAAAAGATGCTAACAAATTAAATAATTGTACATAATTTTAGGATTTAGAGATCCTTACTGTTAACATTTTTAAAACTTGTTTTCAGTCTTTTTTTTAAAGATAGGGTAGCCTAGAATGTGTTAGTTTGTAATATTATTACCTTTACTAAGTCTTTTCTAAATAATATTTGATTTTATTTTTGAAATTGTACGTATTCATGCCATGTGTTATGAGGGTATTCATTCACACTGCTTCCCTCTAACCCCTCTACAGCAATGGCTCCCAACCTAACACTGTGACCTTTCATACAGTTCCTCATGCTGTGGTGACTCGCAACCATAAAATTACTTTCTTTGCCACTTCATAGCTGCAGTTTCACTATTGTTAAGAAGCATCAAGTAAATATTTTTGGAGACAGAGGTCTGCCAAAGGGGTCATGACCCACAAGTTGAGAACTTCTGCTCTAGAGCTTCGGTCTCCTTTCTATCTTCATGACCTCTTTTTGGTTTTGTTATTCATAAACTTCTGCATCCAATGATTGCTATCTTTATTTGTAAGAGTATAAGGCCATCCATTTAGGAGGCAGTTTACAACAGGACCAGTTACCATAACAACAATGGGTACTCCTCCCGTCCAGGGCCTCTGCTCTCCCAGTCATGAACTTTTGACACTTGTAGTACAAGGCATGCAATCTCTCTTGTGCAGCAGGCCTCAGATCTAACTGGAAAGCAGTTGATTACTTCTATAATAGACATGGCAATATTGCAACATTGGACAAAGTTTTCAAGGAAAGTCAATATCATAACATGTAAGGTCTAGTGCCTGTTGAAACTATGGATGTTTTTTCTGTCCCAACAATTCTGGTTAGCACCTTCTGTCACTGTGTAAGCCAGCAAGCATGGAAACTGTTTCCTGTTCAGCCATGGTAGATTTCTCTGTGACCTGCATCCAATGAACATGGTGTTTTCAACAATAGAGTTTTATCAGCCAATTCTTGTGAGCAACCCAGAACAATGTCAATAGCCTGTGTTATTTTGTGTGCCTGTGAGGGTCACCCTGGCTAATAACTCAGAGGGAGGTTTCCTGTGACTGAGACTGATATTTTCACTTAACAACCCATGCATTCTGATCACAGTATTATAACCTACTCATGCATGGTACTTCTGTCCAAATTAAAGGCTTAAATATTATTATATGTATTATTTTATCTGTTATTATATGTAGTACCTTTATTAATTTATAAACTAGTAGATTTCTATAATGCTTCTTCATACATCCTTACTTTTAATTAATCCACCCACTACCCCCTTCTCTCAAGTACCCCTCTGCTCCAAACCCCACAGAAACCTTTTACAAGGAGTTTTCTCTCCTTAGGAAAGTATGATATTCAAAAGCAGCCATGCATATCAGAAAATTGAAAATGCCACATATATGATCAAGCAAAATTCATACTTAGTAAGCACATAGAAGGGTCAGAGATTCCTATCTCAAACAGACTTTCAAACTCAAGTGTACCTAACCAATCGGTAAATGTATGTCTACAAAACATGCTTGGAACTGTGGCTAGATTGGTAAAGTGCATGCCTTGTACACATGAAGATCTGGGTCCAATCACCAGTCTGGTACAAATGAAGTGTGGTGGTATCCCCTATAATCCCAATACTGGGGAGGTATAGGCAGAGAGAATCATAAATTCCATGTCAACCATGTTTATACAGCTTCCAGGTGAGCCTGATATTCATAAGACCCTACCTATAAAAGAATAGACAAAAAGCTAAGGGCAGCAAGTAAAATGAAAAATGAATAAAATTTAGAATATCAACAAAAAGATTGAAATTCTTAAATTGAAATGAACAAAAATATAAATTACTTGAAAACTTCACTATATCTGTATGTCTATGTGTGTAGGTCTGTTTGTGTGTGAGCCTGAGTGTGTACATGCCCACCTGAATGTATATATTTAAGTGCTGAGCAAAAACCACTGTTGACTAAAACTCTATGTCCATTAAATCTAAACTTCAAAACTGAGAAAGAAATTAAGACATTACCAATTTCTTTGTTTTGTTGTGTTTGAGACAGAGTCTCACTACTTGGTCTGGATGGTCTAGAACTTGCTATATAGATCAGGTTGTCCTTAAACTCACAGAGATCCACTTGCCCTTGCCCCTGCCCCTGCCTTAGTGCTGAAATTAAAGATGTGTGTTTTTTAGCTAAAAGGATCTTTTTACATTGAAGTGACACAGACACTA
The DNA here is from genome assembly GCA_019843965.1 of Rhynchomys soricoides. Lineage (NCBI taxonomy): Eukaryota > Metazoa > Chordata > Mammalia > Rodentia > Muridae > Rhynchomys > Rhynchomys soricoides. The sequence goes on along the minus strand of JADRCH010000120.1, from coordinate 553,909 downwards.
AGTCAAAGATTTGAAGAGTAGCTGAGATCCCTAGCATGAGAGATATGTAACTTGAAGTAGCTACCTCCTGAAGCCAGGCAGGACGCCCAGGGAAAGGATAGAGACACCAATCCACCCATAAAACCTTCAACTTTGTCCCTGAATACAAGAAGTTCAGGGACAAAGATGAAACAGAGACTGAGGGAATGATCAAGCAATGACTTCTCCAACTTTAGACCCATTCCATGGGTAAGAACCAATCCCTGACACTATTTTTTTTTTCTTTTTCTTTTTTCGAGACAGGGTTTCTCTGTGTAGCTCTGGCTGTCCTGGAACTCACTCTGTAGACCAGGCTGGCCTCGAACTCAGAAATCCACCTGTCTCTACCTCCCAAGTGCTGGGATTAAAGGAGTGCGCCACCACTGCCAGGCTCCCTGACACTATTAGTGGTACTCTGCTATGCTTACAGACAGGAGCCTAGCATAACAATCCTCTAAGAGGCTTCACCCAGCAGCTGACTGAAATACATGCAGAGACCCACAGCCAAACATTAGATGGAGTTAGGGGAGTCTTGTGGAAGACCTGGGGTAAGGATTGTTGGACCTGGAGGAGATAGGAATGCCTCAAGAAAACCAACAGAGTCAACTAACCTGGACCCTCGGGGGCTCTCAGAGACTGACCCATCAACCAAAGAGCATACACACAAGCTCTAAGCCTCCCCACATATATGTAGCAGTTGTGCAGCTTGCTTTTCATGTGAATCCCCCAACCACTGGAGCAGGAACTGTCCCCGACTCTGTTGCCTGCCTGTGGATCCTATCCCCCTAACTGGGCTATCTTTTCTGCCCTCAGTGGGAGAGAATGTACCTAATCCTGCCTTAACTTGATGTGCCAGGGTGGGTTGGTCCTCTTAGGAGGGCTCCCCTGTCTTAGAGGAGAAAGGGAGGGGGAGAGACTGTGTGAGGTGGAGACTGGCAGGAGAGGGTGCTGCGATCAGGATGTAAAGCGAATAAACAGATGAATAGGAAAAGGAAGGATCTGAAGAGTAATTCAGTGATGCAGGGTAATAAACTGCATCAATGTTGCACTAAGAAATGAAAACAATTACTCTTGGAGTAGTTCAGACCAAGAGCAAACCTAAATTTGAATTCTCCACTTCTCTCTGTCTGTAGTCTGTGGTTGGTGGCCTGTCTGTGCTGCCTGTCCCTAGTAAAGAGCCTTGCTCCGTATTTATTGAGCAGCACTGAAAACACGGCAAAGGGAAGAAATAGGGATATTTTCTATAGAAATCTTTAACAGAGTTAACAAGGAAAGGACTTACGTTCCTGACCCCAACTAACCCAGAGTAGCACCCAAAACCTCAAATACATGTTACAAAGCTATATCCACATGCTGCTTCCAAAGTGCTTGAAATATTTGTTGTTTAAGGAAGTTGCTTTGAACCTGTTGGGTGATGACACACAGACACACTCTTCTGGGCAGGGTATGGATGAGTAGACCATTTAGACTGAAGCTATGCAGATTGTAAGAACATTACATGGGAAACCTAAGGCATAGTAAGATTGGTTACATTGCCTCCTTCAAGGCAAGTTAAACTTAAAACAGGCTAAGTACACAGTATGCTAACAGTTTGAGAACATGCTTACAAGGCATGTTAGGAAGTTGAGTCTACGATCTGGCAAAATTTCTGTACCTTCTAAGGCAAAAGTGTTTCCAGAAAAAGTCATTAGCACAGATCTCTGGTCACATGAACATAAAAGTAAATGTAACAACTAGTGTTATAATTTTGGTGCTTTAACCAACTGAACCATCTCCCTTGCAGCAGTGAGATGACTTTTTAAGTTTATGAATGAGAAGGTTACAGACAACTTAGGATGGGAGAGCAGTGAATGACTTGCCCAGTTGGACAAGAACTACACATATTCATAATAAAACTAAACATGCATTACTATTCCTGCCAGCTTGTTGTCAAAGTGAGTGACTACTTAATAAGTGCTAAATACACACACATAAATACATACACACACCACCCATACACACACACCACACATACACACATACTTAACACACACACACAACATACACACCACACACACACACACTCACACACCACACACACACACACATATACACACACACAACATACACACCACACACACACACACACTCACACACCACACACATACACATACTTACCACACACACACACACACACACATATACACACACACACCATGCCTAATCTCTCTGTGATCACACATAGGTAGTCATATAGAACCTTTCAACCTAAGGTTTAACAAGGCATGATTCTTCCTTTTCAAAACTAACAAGTAAAATGCAAATAGTGAAGTTGGAAGCATTGCTGCACCATAATAAATGAGTTTTCACATTTCAACCAAGTGAACATTATTCAAATAATTGTTATCATACACAGAAAAAAATCATTCAGTTCAGTTATCCTGAAAGCCCAGAAATGTGATCATTAATATTATAATAACGTATGGGCTTGGGCCTAGGGTAATTAATTAAGAGATAAGTATATTTAATTGCACATAAAATAAATGCATGCCCCCTAAACATGCTGATGGGCTATACATTTTCAAGGAAGATTAAAGAGATACTCTGCCTATGAAAAATATACCAGTTTTGGTAACAAAGAGACATCAAGGAACGCTGGAGTGCTGGATGGGAATCATCCCCATTGAAAACAGGGTTGTAGATGACCTAGAAGGCACCTTAGATCATGGTCTAACTGGAGGTTGCTTTATCTCGCCAGAGCAGATAGCCCTCTAAAATACATTTTATATCAGCAACATAGGAAGCATTTGCTCAGCAATGATGTCTCCCTTAGAAAGTATTTTTTAGAACATTATCTTAATCATCACTAAGTTAAAAATCAATAAAACATTCAAGGACATCTTTGAAATAAATGAAAACAGATACAAAAATATTCCTAAAGCTGACACCAGGTTTAGTCTATCTCTCAAGTTTCCAGGTAGAAATCCAAGTTTCCTGCCAGGGATATACTTTGATATACAGTGAGCTCTCCATATCACTGTTTCTGCATCAGTATATTGGACACTACCTACAGTGTTCGTATCAATACTAAACATGTACAGACAAAGATCCTTGTTCCCTATCCAATGTGATATAATAACTATTTATGTAGTTTTCATGTTGAATTAGGTATAAGAAGTGATCTATAGTTGAATGAATATCTGCAGGGGAATGACAGATTCTATGAAGATACCATACCATTTTATGTTAGGGACCTAAGCATCCTTAGGAAATGCAGGAACTGGTCCATACAGATACCATATTTTCTAGGCTTTTTTTTTTTTTTAAGAACATGTTATCCCATCAGGATAGAGCAGGCCAATAAAAGCCTAGCACTAGCCTCAACTGGTGCTAAAGATGAAGACAGAATCAGAGTTTGCAGTCACAATTCTCTTGGGCATGTGATTTGAGCCTTGGATCCAGTCAAAGTTTCAACAATTTTCTTTCTGCATTTTCAAATAGTTGCCAAATGAAGGAATTAAGATCTCTGTGATTTTTCCCACATTGGCTCAGCTTCTGCACATTTTGAAGCTCTATGGTTGAGTTAACAAGCATGGACAATACCATTTTGATAAACTGACTACCTCATGAGCACAATGTGGGCTCTTCATCCCAGACAACATTCTTTCTCTTATAGTCTACCTTTTCTATTTAAAAGCTCTTGATTCAGAAAATAATTCTTCTAATGTAATTCCTGAAATTTGCTCTTAGCCATACCTCCTCTTTTCTTTTAATCCATTTTTTTAGAACTGCTGGTGCTTTTATCCAAGCTGCTCTTATGCTTACAGTGGTCTTTTGATGGTAGCATATAGTGTAATCTTAATAATTTTTATCCAGTTATCTGATTTGTCACAGAAAATGTGATCATTACTATATGTAGCCTTAAGCCTGACATTTGAAGGCTGGAAAGATGACTTGGTTTGTACAGTGATTACTGCCAGAATAAGGACCTGCCTGAGTCTGTGTGGCCCAGCACACATGAAACAACCAAGCAGAGGTGGTGGCATGCTCCTGGAATCCCAACACTAAATAGGCAGAGAAAAGAGGATCCATGGAGCATGCTGGCCAGTTAGTCTAGCCAAACAAGTGCGCTCTAGCTTCAGTGAGGCCTTTTCTCAAAAAGAAATAAGGTGGAGACACAGTTGAGGGAAATATCTAATGTAGACCTCTGACCTCCACATGCACACACACTCTGGCATCTACATACACAGCGGTGCACATAAGTAAGTAAATAAATAAGCAAGCAAACTGTAGCATATACAGACAATGGAATATCATTTTCCTATTTAAAAAGAAGAAGAAGAAAGATTCCTGGTGTTGGTGCATGCTTTTTTTTTTTTCCAGCACATCAGTGCATGCTTTTAATCCCAGCACTCCAGAGGCAGAGATAGTTGCCTCTCTGAGTTTGAGAGCAGCTTACAACTCTACAGAGTAAGTTCTAGAATACCCAAGGCTGTCAAATGGTAAACTTAAAAATTTTACACAAAAACCCCTATCTAGAAAAAATCAAAACAAAAATGGGGTGATTAGTGTTTATTTCCAAGTATTTTTATAATAAATCTAACTTTTAAAACTTTTAAAATTAAACAGAAGAAAAAGAAAAATGGTGCATTGCTATAATGAAGCTTGAGTACGTACTGAGTAGATAACCAAGAAGTGAAAGAGTAAGTTCGACCAATAATGGCTGTTAGTATTTGGCTGCTCAAGGAGCCATTTTAGAAATAAATACTTTCCCTTAGTTGATGAAAATGAAAATACAGAAGAAAGAGAAGCAGTTGTCCGAGTTAAGAGCTTTGAAACACTCCCCTGTGTCGGATGCCTCTGTTAACTTCGACTATACACCTCCATCACCATTTGATTGCAGTCCTGATCAGGGAGAGAACAGTGAAGAAGCTGCCAATCATTGTCTGCCCCAGAAGGACCTCTACACTACTGAAGACGAAGCTGACACCCTTTTTTCCAGTAAATTAACATCTCATAATGGGATGGAGGATAGTGGAGGCAGAGGTATTGGAGTGAAGAAGAAACGGAAGAAAAAGGAGCCAGGGGAGAAAAAGGAAACAAAGAGAAGCAAGGACAGGGATCCAAAAGAACCCAGAAGGGCCAAGAAGCCAGAGAGAGTCAAGGAGCCCAAGGAGACAAAGCAGAAAGATGGTGTAAAGAAGCCCCGGAAGCCCCAGGAGGCCTCCAGTACCTAGGAGGGTAAAGAGAAGAGGAGGTGCACCGACTATGGATCCAGGACAAAGTCCAAGAAGGCCAGGTGAGTGCTTTCCTCCTTGCCTTCATGGGGCTGCTTTCTTTTGCTGCTAGCCCAACCCCTAGGCCTGACTTGACTGTATGCTTGCTGGCCCAAGCTGTGTACCTAATTTACATAACTTCTGCTATTAAGGGCAGGTGATGTTTTCTAATTTCTAATTATTTTCTAACTCTAATTTCCAAAATTATACTTCAAAAACACTTTGCTTTTAGGAAATTCCAAGAATTGCTAACCTTCTTCAGATTCCAATGGTTCTTTTTACTCGGTGTTCCTAATATTTAGCATTCTTCATATGGTGTACTTGTGTTCTTTATGTCCTGTTAGCAGTCAACCAAAAACGAACCTTGTCTCTCCTCCTGGTCATGTAATTTCTTTGTATTCAATTTGTCATTAAAATAATTTAAGCCCCCCACCCCCCAAAAAAGAAACAAAGAATAATTTCTGTCTGGCCCCACCGTCATGAAATAGCTGTGATCCACAAACAGAGACCAAAGATAGAGAGATGTATAGTACCAGCACAGGAGAAAGAGTATGAGGAGCTACCACTTTAATGAACATAAAATTTCTGTATAGGGAGATGAGAACACTTTCGTTTTACATAGATGTCATGATTACACATTGTAAGTCTTATTATTTCCCCTGAATTGCATACTTTTTTAACTAAAATTCTAAAATACTCATTAGAAGAAATATAAGCTCTTCAACAACTGGTACTGGGATAAATGGGTTTCTACATCTCTCACAATGGACAAACGATTACATGTGGACAGGAGCCTTCCCATTTATGCCTGTGGTCTGTGCCACGTGGCTCCATACCCAAATAGCACAGGGAAAGAGCTACCCTCCCAGGAGTGTGGACAAGCCTGTGATCAGGGGGTAAGGCCATTACCTCTGTTCAGAAGGACTTGCCCAGAACCTCCAGGACACAGGGACCTACAAGCAGCCTTCCGGTCTC
>JADRCH010000120.1:468376-547651 GCA_019843965.1 Rhynchomys soricoides | reverse complement strand
TGCCACAGAGCTCCATAACCAAATAGCACAAGGAAAGAGCTACCCTCTCAGGAGTGTGGACAAGCCTATGAACAGGGGTAAGGTCTCAGAGGGATCTTCCCAGAACACTCAGGACACAGGGACTGAGGAGTGGCCTTCTGGTTTCCTTCTGAGGCCAGGAAGCTGATCCCGTGACACAGGTCTCCATACTCAGTGCCAGGAGAGAGCTGGTCTTCCAGGAGTGCCGACACAACTTTGGGCACAGGAAGACCACCACTTCTGTTCAAATTCCTCAGTTAAGAGGGACCCTCACAGAGCCATCAGGACACAGGAATCAAGGAACAGCTGGGGACAGGATCCTTTTGGTTTCTGTCTGCATCCCAGAGCTGACCCTGTACCAAAGCTCTCCAAAACCAAGTTCCCCTCAAACAGAACTAGTTTCCAAGGAGTACTGACAAAAAGGCTTGCAAGAGGGACAAGCCACAGTCAGAGAGAGCAAGACCAGCTAACACCAGAGATAACCAGATGGAGAAAGGCAACAGCAAGAATATAAGGAACAGAAACCAGGACAACTTGGCATCATCAGAACCCAGTTCTCCTACAACAGCGAGCCCTGGATACCCCAATACACCAGAAAAGAAAGACACAGATTTAAAATCACTTCTCATGATGATGATAGAAGACATTAAGAAGTAAATAAATAACTCCCTTAAAGAAATACAAGAGAACACAGGTAAACAACTAGAAGCCCTTAAAGAGGAAATACAGGAAAACACAAGCAAACAAGCAAAGGAAATGAACAAAAGCATCGAGGATCTAAAAATGGAAATATAAACAATAAACAAATCACAAAGAGAGACAACCCTGGAGATAGAAACCCTGGAAAAGAGATCAGGAGTCATAGCTGCAAGCATCACCAACAGAATAAGAGAGATAGAAGAGAGAATCTCAGGTACAGAAGATACCATAGAAAACATTGACACAGCAGGCAAAGAAAATGCAAAATGCAAAAAGCTGCTAACCCAAAACATCCAGGAAATCAAGGACACAAATGAGAAGACCAAACCTAAGGATAATAGGTATAGAAGAGAGTGAAGATTCCCAAATTAAAAGGCCAGTAAATATCTTCAACAAACTCTTAGAAAAAAACTTCCCTAGCCTAAAGAAAGAGATGAGCATAAACATTCAAGAAGCCTACAGAACTCCAAATAGATTGGACCAGAAAAGAAATTCCTCCCGTCACATAATACTCAAAACACCAAATACACAAAACAAGGAAAGAATATTAAAAGCAGTAAGGGAAAAGGTCAAGTAACATATAAAGGCAGACCTATCAGAATTTCATCAGACTTCTCACCAGAGACTATGAAAACTAGAAGATCCTGGACAGATATCATACAGACCCTAAGAGAACACAAGTGCCAGCCCAGGATGCTATACCCAGCAAAACTCTCAATTACCATAGATGGTGAAACCAAGATATTCCATGACAAAACCAAATTTACACAATATCTTTCCACAAACCCAGCCTTACAAAGGATAATAGATGAAAAACACCAACACAAGGGGGGAAACCACACCCTAGAAAAAGCAAGAAAGTAAGCTTTCCACAAACCAAAAAGAAGATAGCCACATAAACATAAGAATAACATCAAAATTAAAAGGGAGCAACAATCACTGTTCCTTAATATCTCTTAATATCAATGGACTCAATTCCCCAATAAAAAGACAGAGACTAACAGAGTCCAGTATGTGCTACCCATATATTCACTGTGTGGGAGTAACACCCTTAAAGAAAATTAACTTCCCTTCCCCAAGAAGCTGTGGACTATCACCAGCTCCTCAGCTAGGCTTGGGGCTCATGAGCCCCTCCCATTCCACATTGATGTTGCTTGATCTTGTACCTATCTTGTGTTTCCATGAACACAGTGGTCCTATCATGTCTAGAAGACACTAATTCAGTCCAGTCCTCCCCAACCTCTGGCTCTTACAATATTTTTGCTGTGTCTTCAGAAATGGTCCTAAGTCTTGGGGGCAGAGGAGTGATATAGCTGTCCCATTTGTGAATGAGCATGCCATAGACACTTGTTCTCTTTACTTTGATCTACATTGATGACTGTCCACTGCACAAAGAAACTGATGAGGTCTGAGGGTTACACTAATCTATGAGTTTAAAGATACATACTTAGAGACAGTTTCACCCCTATGGTCCCATTTTACTTTCTCTGCTGTCTGTGATTTCTACAAGTTATATACTCATGTCTAATGACTCAAAGCTAGGAAAAACAAATAAGAGAGTATCTTAGTTAGGTTTTCCACAACTGTGAAGAGACACCATGATGGCAATTCTTATAAAGATAATTACTTTAATTGTGCATGTCTTACAGTTTCAGAAGCTTAGTCTATTATCATCATGGTAGGAACCATGGCAGTGTACAGGCAGACATAGTGCTGAAGAAGAAGCTGAGAGTTCTACATCTGGATTAGCAGGCAGCAAGAAGAGAAAATGAGACACACTGGGCTTGGCCTTAGCACCTGAAACCTCAAAATCTGCCCCTAGTGACACATTTCCTCCAACAAGGTCACATTGACTCCAACAAGGACACACCTCTTCCAGCAAGACCAAAGCTCCTTATAGTGCCACACCCTCTGGGTTTATTTGTATTCAAACCACCACAGAGAGAGTCTGTAGCATTTGTCACTTTCATAAGGCAGTACAACTTCTAAATAGCTGTATTTATAACCACAGATAAGTGTTTTACTCTTTATCAAAGAAGCTTTTATGTGCAGATGAAGAGCATTTTCCAGAGAACACCAGAGCATAGGGTGTCCAGCTTATGATATATCTACAATACAACCCTGATTCCTAAGGCCCAGGGAACATCCCAGAAGAGAGAAATTGTAAGAGAAGAGAAAAACCATAATAGCCAGAGGAACAGGAAGTCTTCTGGGAGACGGTATCGTCTATATATGACAGGGAAGTTGAACTAATGAACTCTCTTGCTTACGATTGCCTAAGCAAGACTTCCATAGTGAAAACACCAGTCCACATGACAACATGGAGGGGGAAATCTCACAAGATCCTAGAGCTACAAGCAATTGATGGATATTGAAACGGGGGGGGGGGAGAAAGAATATATATTCTCAATTATTGTTGATATATACCAATAATAATTTAAAATGAAGAGGTCATGAATTCTAGAGAGAGTGAGTGTTAAGTCTCAAACAAACCTGGGACAAGTCTCAGTCAGTACCTGTGGCTCCTACCAGCACTTTTCACCCAACTCCCTACCCTAACCCACCCTAACCCTCCCCAACCCAGGGGCTGGACTTCAGTTTCCCTTCCCCCAGCTTCTGATCCCTATATAACTCAGCCATTTTGGCTACCACCCTCTTAGTTCCTGGTTCCTTTCTTGGCCTCTAGATCCAAGGCTCCTCTCTTAGACCCCACTCTCTCCTCTCTCACTCCCCTCCACTATGGCCTGGTTTACTCTAGAATCTTCCAGATGCTCTGGCTGTTTCCACCTCATATCTATGATAAAACCTTCACCTCACCTTTGTATAAGACCAGAAACTTTGAAATTGCTAGAAGAAAATATAGGCTAGACACTTGAGTATATCAGTGTCTTAGTCACTGTCCTATGTGCTGTGAAGAGATACTATGATGACCAAAGCAACTGTTATAAAAGAAAACACTGGGGGAATCATCTGCCTGGGCCACCAGGGCCCCATAGCCAAACAATGCCAGGAGAAAGTGAACCACCCACCAGTGGGGAAAAGCCAGCAAGAGGAGGGCTACAGACACAGGACTGAGGAACAACCAAGAGGTAAAAGACTTCTGGTTTCCATCTGTGGCTGGAAACCTCTGCCTGGGCCACCAGGGCTCCATAACCAAATAGGGCTGGGAGAAACCTAGCCACCCAGGAGTGGGGACAAGACTGGCTGCTCAGAGGGACCCACCTGGAGTACCCAGGCCACAGGGACTGAGGAACTGGGATCTGGTTTCTTTCTGTGGCTAGAGAACAGATCCTGTGACACAAGGCTCCATACTCAAATAGTGCCAGGAGAGAGCTGGTATAACAGGAGTGCAGACACACCTTTAAGCACAGAAAAGACCACCACTTCTTTTCAAATTCACTGGACTAAGAGGAACCCTAGCAGAGCCATCAGGACACAGGAAAAAAGGGTCAGCTGGGGATTAGATCCTTCTTGTTTCTGTCTGCACCCCAGAGCTGACCCTGCACCACAACTCTCCAAACCCAAATTCCTGTCAAAGAGAACTGGTCTCCAAGGAGTATTGATACCTAGGCTTGCAGGAAAGACAAGCCACAGTCAGAGACAGTAAGACCAGCTAACACCAGAGATAACTAGATGGAAAAGGCAAGGGCAAGAACACAAGGAACAGAAACCAAGACTACTTGGCATCATCAGAACCCAGTTCTCCCACCACACCAGTCCCTGGATTCCCCAACACACCAGAAAAGGAAGACTCAGACTTAAAATCACATATCAAGAGGATAATAGAAGATTTTAAGAAGAAAATAAATAACTCCCGTAAAGAAATACAAGAGAACACAGGTAAACAACTGGAAACCCTTAAAGAGGACACACAAAAATCCCTTAAACAATTACAGGAAAATACAATCAAACAAATGAACAAAACCATTCAGGAATTAAAAACAGAAATAGAAACAATAAAGAAATCACAAAAGGTGACAACCCTGGAGTTAGAGAACACACGAAAGAAATCAGGAGTCATAGATGCAAGCCTATGCAACAGAATACAAGAGATAGAAGAGAGAATCTCAGGTGCGGAAGATACCATAGAAAACATGGACACAACAGTCAAAGAAAACACAAAATCCAAAAGGCTCCTAACCAAAAACATCCAGGATATTCAGGATAAAATAAGAAGACAGAACCTGAGGATAATAGGTATAGAAGAGAGTGAAAATTCCCACTCTCATTGCAGTCAAAACACCAAATACACAAAATAAGGAAAGAATATTAAAAGCAGTAAGGGAAAAAGGGCAAGTAACATATAAAGGCAGACCTAACAGAATTACACCAGACTTCTCACTGGAGACTATGAAAGCTAGAAGATCCTGGGCAGATCTCATAGAGACTGTAAGAGAATACAAATGCCAGCCCAGGCTGCTATATCCAGTAAAACTCTCAATAATCATAGATGGTGAAACCAAAATATTCTATGACAAATCCAAATTTGCACAGTATGTTTCCACAAACCCAGCCCTACAAAGAATAATAGATGGAAAACACCAACTCAAGGAGGGAAACTACACCCAAGAAAAAGCAAGTAAGTAATCTTTCAACAAACTCAAAAGAAGATAGCCATACAAACATATAAACATCATCAAAAATAGCAGGAAGCAACAATCACTATTCTATAATATCTCCTAACATCAATGGTCTCAATGCCCCAATAAAAAGATATAGACTGACAGACTGGATGCATAAACAGGAGTCAACATTTTATTGCATCAAGGAAACGCACCTCCATATTAAAGACAAACACTACCTCAGAGTAAAGGGGTGGAAAACAATTTTCCAGGCAAACGGCCCCAAGAAACAGGCAGGAGTAGCCATTCTAATATCAGATAAAATCGACTTTCAACCAAAAGTCATCAAAAAAGATACGAAAGGACACTTCACACTCATCAAAGGAAAATCTACCAAGAACTCACAATTCTGAATATCTAAGCCCCGAATGCAAGAGCTCCCACATTCATAAAAGAAACTTTACTAAAGCTCAAAGCACACATTGCACCTCACACAATAATAGTGGGAGACTTCAACACCCCACTATCAACAATGGACAGATCTTGGAAACATGAACTAAACAGAGACACAGTGAAACTAACAGATGCTATAAACCAAATGTATTTAACAGATATCTATAGAACATTTCATCCTAAATCAAAAGAATATACCTTCTTCTCAGCGCCTCATGGTACCTTCTCCAAAATTGATCATATAATTGGTCACAAAACAAACCTCAACAGATATAAGAAGATTGAAATAATCCCATGCCTCCTATCAGATCACTACGGATTAAGGCTGGTCTTCAATGGCAACAACAACAACAGAAAGCCCACATACACATGGAAGCTGAACAATGCTCTACTCAATGATAACTTGGTCAAGGAAGAAATAAAGAAAGAAATTAAAGAATTCCTAGAATTTAATGAAAATGAAAGTACAACATACCCAAACCTATGGGACACAATGAAAGCAGTGTTAAGAGGAAAACTCTCAACAAAGCCACACCCACTCCAACAAGGCCACACCTCCTAATTCTTCTCAAATGCCACTCCCAGATGACTAGATGACTAAGCATTCTAATATGAGCCTATAGAGGTTATTCTTACTCAAAACACCACAGTTGACATAGGCAGGAATTTTTAACCAAAACTCCGATAGCACAGAAAATAGCCCTAAGAACTGCCCCAAAAAAGTAAAATTAAAAATTTAAAAAAAGTGCATGAAGTTAAAAAAAAAATTCCCACAGCATGAAAATATTCACTAAAGAGACAGAATGTAAGAAATAGAACTGTAAAAATTAAACCCCCAAACACTACCAACCAAACAGTAAATAGGCCAATGAACTGAATGGACATTCTGAAGAGAAGAAACTTAAATGCAAAATGAATACTTGAAGAAGTACTCAGCATACTCAGGCAACAGAGAAATTCGAGTTAAAACTCTTTGAGACTTGGTCTCATCCCTGTCAGAATGGCTGGAAATTTTCTGAAATTTTTTTTCCCATAAAATGGAGTGGAAAGTATATATGTAGAAACTTAGTATTTACCAACCTCATGCCTATTACATGCCTATTACACACTCACCTCCCCTTCATCAGGAATGAGCCAAACTCTGCATGTTTAGGAACATGGAGGGTCTTCCCAGCGGCCTCACCAGCGTATGGGATGCAGGGGTCTGCCTGGCCGAGTTTGTAGTTACTGGTAGTGGGTTTGACTGTCAGCAGTCGTCCTGGGTCTGGGCAAGTTGGAACCGGCAAAGCAGCTGTCTGGTGTAACTCTACTCCCATTACGGCTGAGGCCAGCCTGATGTCTTTGTTCTCTAGGTGCATGTCCCCGTTGCTGATCTGTCTTGGTCAAACAAAAGGAAGCCACTTACTGTTGCTGAAAGGCAAACTGTACAGTCAGAGGGTACTTAAAGCACAGCCCTTCCAGTGGTCCAAAATTCAAGTCTCACACAGGAGAGACAGTGTGTGGTTGTCTCCAAGGAGTGATAGCTCAGCAATTTCATGCTAGCTGTGATCTACACATTCTATAATAGGATACAGTACATTTTATGTTTTTATTTTTATATTTTTATTATTTTTTTACAAACAATATATTTGTACCATACTCTTCCCCTCCCCCAGTGTCTCCTACCTCTTCCCCACCTCCTGACCCATACAATTTCATGTTCTTTCTCACTAAAAATAAAACAATACAAACAACAACAAAAATGAAAACCAAAGCAAACTAGCACACATACACAGAACCATGAAGTCCATCTTGTGTTGGACATTTGGCCTCCTCTGGAGTAGAGATGATATACCAAGTGTCACTTCATCAGAGAAAACTGATTTTCCTTTTTTTCCAGCAGATATAATTTGCAAAGGCCTTCTTGGTTAGGGGTTGGACTTTGTCTCTACTTTCCCTTCTCAGTACTGAGACTTAGAATACAATAAATTCTGAGATGTGCATAGCATGAAATACTATGTGGCCATGAAAGTTATGGAGATGCATATTCAGTAATATTAGTAAATATTAAGAGTATATATAAAAGACAACCTATGCTGTGTGATATTTCCATTGATGCAAACATATATAGATTATATGTGCAGAACATCAGAGCACACAGACATAACCTTCAAAGCATCGCTACCTCTGACCTTTCGTTGTACTATGATGTTTACAGGTTTTGCTTCTAACTTAATTGAGAAGGTAATAACTGTTATAAAGATGAGGAAATGTAACTGCCATCGGGGCTGTACTTAAAATTAGTTGTTGGTTTTATTTTTCACATTTTATAGCATCCAATAACTCAAGAAACAAGCTCTGGCTTTGTAGCAACCTGATATGCTGTCAACAGCTTCTGTGAAACCAAGGATGTCTGACTAAGTTTCATAATGCTGAGAAACAAACATCTGTGCTTCTCTTGTAGTTAATACAGCTGCATGTGTGCCCACTACACCTGATCACCAGAGTCATCTGCAGCATCCACAATATACTTTGAGACATGATTCCTATGAATCAAAGCTGAGTAGGTGTTCAGCTAGACTATAAACAAGTACAGGACAAGTTATATCTGCAAGTAGACCAGTGTTATACTTTCAACTTAGAATGTCTACAAAACACCCACATGTTAAAGGCTTGGTCTTTAACCTGTTCAGCTCCTGGCACAAGGTAGAATCTTTTAAAGGTAAGGCTTAGTGAAAGATCTTCGAGAGACATGACTTTGAAGAGGTCCGTGGGGCCACAGGTCATACTTTCTCTCTCCCTTCTTGGCCATGAGATAAGTGGACTTTTTTGCCACATGTGTCTACCACTATACCTATACTTACACACACACACACACACACACGCACACACACACACACACGCACACACACACACACGCACACACACACACACACACACACACACACACGTGTTATCACCAACCCTAAGCGATCGTATCACCCATCATAGACCTACATCTGTGAAACTTGGAGCTAAAAATAAAACTTTTCTCTTTGTTATATGCTTACCTCAGACACTTGCTATAGTTATGAGAAGCTGACTAACATAAGTAGACACAAGCCTAGTGGAGTTAAAAATTTTGTAGATCACTATTATAGATGGTGTTGGCAGAATATACTTGTATATTTTATTTCAATAAAAGCATGGCCAGAAGGTAGGCCACCCACCTGCAGACCTCCCCCATTCTCTCAGTGTCCCTCAACACTATCTCAAATCCCCCCACCTTTTCTTGTTATTACATTCCAGTCCACAATTCAGGCAAAGACCCCTTGCTCCACTAAAAGCCACACGGGCTACCAGAACTCCAGGACAACCACCTACTCGCAGACCTCCCCTACTCTCTCAGTGGCCCCTCTAACTCTATCCCCAATCCTCCTTCCTCCTTGACATATCCTAGCCCCCAACTCAGGCAGAAACCCCCTGCTCAACCAAAGGCCACACCTACAGCCAGAAGTCCAGGTAGGCTGACGACCAGTAAACTTCCCCAACTCCCTCAGTGATGACCTTCTTGGTTAGGGGTTGGACTTTGTCTCTACTTTCCCTTCTTTCCAGCCTATCTCCAACACTTCCTCAACCATCCCCATGTCTCAGCAATCAACACACCATGTGACAAGAGTCACAACAGCAATCAGAAGTCCAGATAGGCCACCCATCTGCAGACCTCCTCTATTCTCTCAGAGCTTTACCACCTACCCCCATCTTCCTCCTCAACTCCTGTCATCTTGTACCAACCCCCAACTCAGGCAGAGACTCCAGGCTCAACCAGAGTCCACATAGACCAGAATACCAGAGAGGAAACAGAAACCAAGGAACAAAATAAAATATCCATGCAACAAAGACAAACTAAGAAATCAGAACCTAGAATCACTCCAAAGCCAAGTACCTAGACGCCATCATAAGAACGTAATCAACAACAGCTAGATCCCACCACCAGAGCCCCGCTATGCTACTACAGCTAGAAAAAAATCTTAAAACCAACCATAGAAAGATGATAGAAGTTCATAAAGATGAAATTAATAAATCTCCAGGAAAATACAAAAAGGGGGGATGAATAAACTCTTTAAAGAAAGCTTTTTTTAAAAGTTGAAGAAAACAAATAAAATTGTTCAAGACCTGAAAATGAAAATAGATGCAATAAAGAAAACACAAATTGAGGAAATTCTGGAAGTGCAACATCTAGGTAAGTGTACAGGGACTACAAAAGCAAGCTTCACCAAAAGAATATAAGAGTTGAAAGAGTGATTCTCGGGCATTGAAGATATGGTAGAGAAATAGGTACATCAGTCAAAGAAATTGTTAAATCTAAAAAATTTCTGACGCAAAACATCCAGGAAATCTAGGATACTATGAAAAGACCAAACCTAAGAATAATAAGAATAGAAGAAGGAGAAGATTCTCAGCTCATGAAACCAGAAAATGTTTTCAACAAAATCATAAAAGAAAGTTTTCCTAACTTAAAGAAAGAGATAATTATAAAGGTACAAGGCAAATAAACACCAAGGAGATTGGGCCAGAAAAAGAAAGTCCCTTTGCTACACGATGATAAAACACTAAGCATTACAGAACAAGGAAAGAATACTAAAATCTGCGAGGGAAAAGGGATAAGTAGCATATAAAGGCAGACCTGACTTTTCAATGGAAACTAAAAAAGACAGAAGGACCAGGACAGATATCCTGTAGATTCTAAGAGACAAAAGATGTCAGCCCATACTACTCTACCCAGCAAAACTTTCAATTACCATAGATGGAAAAAACAAGATTATCCATAATAAAGTCAATTTTAAACAATATCTATCCCAAAGCCAACCCTACAGAAGATACTAGAAGGAAAACTACAACTCAAAGAGATTAAAACACTCATGAAAACAGAAATAATCTCATGCCAGAAAAGCAAATGAATGGAAACACACACACACATACACACACACGCGCACACACACACACACACATACACACACACACACACCATGGCCCCCCAACAGCAACAGCAGCAGCAGGAACTAACAATCATTAGTCATTGCTATTTCTCAATATCAATGGACTTAATTCCCCAGTTTACAAAACAAAAACACAGGATAAGAGAATGGATTTGAAAACAGGATTCATCTTTCTGCTGCATACAAGAAACACACTTGAACATCAAAAATAGACATTACCTCAGAGTAAAGAGTTAGAAAAAAGATTTTTCAAGCAAATGCACCTGAGAGGCAAACTGGTATAGCCATTCTAATATCTAACAAAATAAACTCAAAGTTTCAATTAATCAAAAGAGACAGGGAAGGACACTTTATTTTCATCAAAGAAAAATTCACCAAGATAATGTTTTAATTTTTAACATCTATTCCCCAGACACAAAGGCACCCACATTTGTAAAAGAATCATTACTAAAGCTTAATCTCACATTGACTCTCACACATTAATAGTGGGAGACATCAATACCCCATTCTCACCAATGGACATGTCATCCAGACAAAAACTAAATAGAAATAATGGTGATAACACATTATGACTCAGTGAACCTAACAAATTAACTACAGAACACCTCCCAGAACTTTTTCCAAAATTGAGCACATATTCAGTCACAAAGCAAGACTCAATACATACAAGAAAATTGAAATAACCCCCTGCATCTTGTCATCTTGTCAGAACACCATCTAGATTAAAACTAGATTTCAACAGCCAAAGAAACAACAGAAAGCCTACAAACTCATGGAAACTGAACAACTTTCTACTGAATGAAATATGGGTCGAGGAAGAAATTTTTAAAAAATTAAAGACTTTCTAGAATTTAATGAAAATGAATATATAACCTGCCCAAATTCACACCACTAAGTGCATACATTAAAAATTAAGTAAATAAAAATAAATAATAAATTAAAAAGTTGGAGCAACTTAACAATAGACCTGAAAGCTCTAGAACAAAGAGAAGTAAGCATGCCCAAGAGGAGGAAATGGCAGGAAGTAATCAAAATGGAAGTTGACATCAATAAAATAGAAATAAAGGGAATGCCACAAAGAATCAATGAAACAAAGAGTTGGTTCTTTGAGAAATTTAACAAGGTAGAAAAACCCTCATCCAAAATAAGAGACAGAGAGAGAAAATCCAAATTAGCAAAATCAGAAAAGAACAGGAAGGCATAGCAACAGAAACCAAAGACAGCCAAAGAATCATTAGGTCATACTTCAAACACCTGTACTCCAACAAATTGGAAAATCTAAAAGAAATGAATAATTTTCACAATAGTTACCATTTACCAATTTTAAATCGAGATCAGGTGAACAATTTAGATAAACCATGTCCTGACTGGATTTGTGTATACTTGACTCAAGCTAGAATCATCAGAAAAGAAGAAGCCTCAGTTGAGGAAATGCCTCCACAAGAGTCAGCTATAGGGCATTTTCTCAATTAGTGATCAACAGTAGAGGGCTTCGTCCATTGTGGGTGGGGCCATCCCTGGGCAGGTGTTCCTGGGTTCTATAAGGAAGCAGGCTGAGCAAGCCAGGGGAAGCAAGCCAGTAAGCAGCAGCTTCCATGACCTCTGCATCAGTTCCTGCCTCCAGGTTCCTGCCCTTCTTTAGTTTCTGTCCTGACTTCCTTTGGTTACAAACAGCAATGTGGAAGTATAAGCTGAATAGACCCTTTCTTCCCTAACTTGCATTTTGGTCAAAGTGTTTCATTGTAGCAATAGAAATCCTAACTATATATAACCCTTAAGGATCTATAACCCTTAAGGAAATAGAAGCATTCATTAAAAGCTTCCCAACCCCCCAACCCCCAAAGATCCCAGGGCCAGATGGTTTTAGTGCACAATTCTAGCAGACTTTCAAAGAAGAGTTAATATCAATATTCCTCAAATTATTCTACAAAATATAAACAGAAGGAACATTTCCTAATTCATTTTATGAGGCCACAGTCACCCCCTGATACCAAAACCACAAAAAGATTCAACAAAGAAATAGAATTGGAGACCAATTTCCCTTATGAACATAGATGCAAAAATACTCAGTAAAATACTAGCAAACTGAATCCAAGAACACATCAAAAAGATCATCCACCATGACCAGCAGGCTTCATCCCCAAGATGCAAGGGTGGTTCAACATATGAAAATTGCCAATGTAACCCACAAGCTGGAAAAAAGGTCATCTTTGACAAATCCAATACTCCTTCATGATAAAAGTCTTGAAGAGATCAGAGATACAGTAAACATATATAAACACAATAAAGGCAATATACAGCAAGTCTATAGCCACCATTAAAATAGGTGGAGAGAAACCCAAAGCCATTCCACTTGTTTCTTGTCAGAAACCAGACAAGGCTATACACTGTCTCCCTATCTATTCAAACAGTATTTGAAGTTCTAGCTAAAGCAATAAGACAGCTAAAGGAGATCAAGGACGCTATTTACAGATGATATTATAGTATATATAAGAGACCCCAAAATTTTTACCGGGAAATTCCTATAGCTGATAAATTCCTTTAGAGAAGTAGATGGATACAAGATTAACAAAAATCATCATCATCACCACCATCATCATCATCCGTGGCCCTTCTTTATTCAAATGAAAAAAGAACTGAGACAGAAATCAGGGAAACAATACCCTTCACAATAGCCACAAAATAATATAAAATATCTCTGTGTAATTCTAACCAAGCAAGTGAAAGATCTGTATGAGAAGAACTTCAAGTCTCTGAAGAAAGAAATTGAAAAAGACCTCAGAAGATGGAAAGATCTCCATGCTCATGGATTGGCAAGATTAATATAGTTAAAATGGCCATCTTACCAAAAGCAATCTACAGATTCAACACAATCCCCATCAAAATTCCAACACAATTATTCACAAACCTTGAAGGGACAATACTAAACTTCATATGGAAAAACAAAAATTTTAGGATAGTTAAAACAATCCTGAACAATAAAAATCTTTCAGCAGTATCACCATCCTGATTTCAAACTGCACTACAGAGATAATAAAAACTTCATGTTATTGGCATAAAAACAGACAATTTGATCAATGGGATAGAAGACACCAAAGTAAATCCACACACCTATGGACACCTGATTTTTTTAGATAAAGAAACCAGAAATACACAATGGAAAAAAGACAGCATCTTCAAAAATGGCACTGGCCTAAATGAATGTCTGTATGTAGAAGAATGCAAGTAGATCTACATCTATCACCCTACACAAAACTCAAGTCCAAGTGGATCAAAGACCTCAACACAAAACCAGATACACTGAACCTGATAGAAGAGAAAGTGGGGAATAGCCTTGAATGCATTGGCACAGAAGACAACTTCCTGACCAGAATACCAATAGCTAAGGCACTAAGATCAGCAATTAATAAATGGGATCTCATGAGACTGAAGAGCTTCTGTAAGACAAATGATACCATCACCAGGACAAAATGACAGACTACAGAATGGGAAAAGATTTTCAATTCCACATCTAATAGATAGAAGACTAATATCCAAAGTATAGAAAGAACTCAAGAAACTAGATATCAACAAATCAAACAACCCAATTTTAAAAACGGGGTACAGATCTAAACAGAGGATTCTCACATAGCTCAGAAGCATTTTTTAAAAATGTTCAATATCTTTAGCTATCAGGAAAATGTAAATCAAAACTACTTTGAGATCACATTTTATACCTCTTACATCAATAATACAAATGACAGCTCATGCTGTGAGGATGTGAAACCAAGGGAACACTTCCCCACTGCCAATAGGAATATAAAGTTGCATAGACAGTATGGAAATAAAGATGGTGTTTCCTTAGAAATTTGACAATCGGTCTACCTCAAGACCCAGCTATGCTACTCCTGGGTACATACCCAAAGGACTCTCTACCATACCAAAGCCATACATGCTCAACTCTGTTCAAGGCTGCTTTATTCATAATAGCCAGAAACTGGAAACAACCTAGATGTCCCTCAATCAAAGAATTGCTAAAAGAAGTATGTTACATTTACACAATGGAGTATTATTCAGCTTTTTGATTTTAAAAAAGAAATGACATCATGAAATTTGCAGGCAAATGGGTAGAACTAGGAAAACCCATCCCAAGTGAGGTAACCCAGATGCAAAAAGACAAACATGTATAAGTGAACTTTAGCTGTAAAGGATAATCATAGTACAATCCACAGACCCAGAAAGGGGTTGGGGGAGTAACAATGGATCTCCCTGGGAAGGAGAAACCAAATCGATGTTTGTAGGTGGATTAGGGCTGGTGGGGATGAGATCGGGTGGGGACAGGTAGGAGGATATGGAAGGAGAGCGTATGGAGAGAGGTGACTGGAATTGAAGAGCACTTGGGGGCAATGTGGACACCTGGTGTAGTAGAAACTCCCTGCCATCTCTGAGGGTGACCCTTTCGAGAACTCCTAGTTATGGGAGACACAGAGCCTGAACTGCCCATCTTCTGTAACCACACAAGGCTTCCAGTGGTGGGACTGAGACACCAATCCTGACACAAACCTTTAGACCTACAATCTGTCTTGCTTGCAAGATGTGCTAGGGCAATGGTGTGCAAAACTCGTGGGAGTGGCCAACCAATCACTGCTCTAATTTGAGGCCAATGCTGGGAGAAGGAGCCCATGCCCAACCAGGAACTGGAGGCTGGATAACTCGGAGACCTAAGAAAGAACCAACAAACAGAACTGGAAAAAATTAATGAACTGATTCCTAATGATGTTCTTCTATACTCATAGATTAGTGTCTAGTTGAGTTGTCATCAGAGAGGCTGCCTCCAACAGCTGACTGGAGTAGATGCAGAGACTCACAGTCAAACATTAAGCAAAGAGAGAGCCAAGGTTGAAGGTCTCCATAGGGTCCCTCCTCTCGGAGCTCAGTGAACCCTATGGAAGAGAGATAGGAGAAACTTTGGGGATCAGAGGGGTCAAGGACACAGGCAGAATACAGCCTGCAAAATCAACTCTGCAGGGCTCATGGGGGCTTGCTCACAGAGACTGAAGTGGCAGTCACAGAGCCTGCATGGGTCTGTCCTAAGTCCTCTACATATATTTTAAAGTTGTTGACTTGATGTTTTTGTGCGACTCCAGACAGTAGGAGTGGGGGTGTCTGTGAGTCGTTTGCCTACTTTTGGGACCCTTTAACTCTTACTGTGTTAAGTCTTGCCTAGTCTTGATGTGAGGGTTTGTGCTTGGTCTTATTGTATCCTGTTGTGCTATGTTCCACTGATGTCTCCTGGAGGGCTGTTTTGGTTTTTTTCCCCCTGGGGGGACGGAAGTGAGAGTTGATCTGAGGGAGAGGGGAAGTGTGGGGGCAACCGGGAGGAGTGGAAGAAGGGGGAGCTGCAATTGAGCTTGCCTCTTACAATATTTTCATCCTAGTAAGAACAAACCGCATGTATACATACATGTTACAAAGCACCAGTTCTATTTTAGCTGATTCCACATACAAAAAATAGGCTCGAATATTTAAATCTTAAACAGGCATTTTATTAGGCAAAGATGCTGAATAAACCTTAATTTTTCATTACTAAGGATAATGACATTAAACAGCAATTTTGAAACATCATAAATAGCTAGGCATGGAGCCTCACATCTATAATTCTACCAACTGGAGGTAGAGGCAGAAGAATAGCCATGAGTTTGAAGCCAAGCCCACCTAGGCTACAGAGCAAGATCCTATTTTTAAATGTAAATAAAAATAAAAACCTGAAACAACAGAAAATGTATCATGACAAGTCAAGAAAGAAAGACCGGGGGATAAAGGAAAACTTAAATTTAGTCTTATTGATGTCATTTCCCCTGGTCTTTTACCAAAAGGCTCTGCAAATTTTGTGATTGGCCTGGTTCAAGAGCATTATCTTCTGCCTGAACTAAATACTGTGGGTTTTTAGAGCATTCCATTAAGATGGGTTTTGTTGCTAAATACTTGAATCTCAACCCTAAATTCACACACTGACATCTTCCTGCATGTGATGGTGTGAGGAGATGGTCTCTGGAGAGGGTTAGGGTCTAAGAAGGAAGGAAGCTGTGGAAACAGAGCCTTCATGAATGGGATCAGTGTCTTTCTAAGAGTCTTCAGACTCTTTCTTTTCTTGGTTTTTTTATTTTTTTTGGCATATGTGAACACTGACTGAAGACTCCATCTGTGAACCAGGACATTAAATCTGCATATACCTTGAGCTTGGACTGCCTACCCTGTGGGGGGGAAAAAAATGTTTGTTGTTTAAGCCACCCAGAAGTAATCTTATCCTGTAAAGAAATAAAATATGGTTTAGTTACACAAGAGAATAACAAGAATTAATAAATATACCATAGAGATCCATTCATTCAACAGCAAGGGACAATGATACATGAACACCTGCCACAGTTTGGAGGAAACTGTAGATATTAGGTTCAGTGAAGGAGGCCAGTCAACAAAATTCTATATTTTGCCTAGTTTCATGTAAATGCAAAACATTTCTAATAGACAAATCTATAGCAAAACAGGGAATCTCTGCTGTAGGCTTCAGATACTATCTGATAGCTTCCTTAACTTTTGAGTCGGTAGTAATCTGTTAATGCATTCTAGGCAAGTGGATTTCTGAGTTTGAGGCCAGTCTGGTCTACAGAGTGAGTTCCAGGACAGCCAGGGATGCACAGAGAAACCCTGTCTCAAAAAACAAAACAAACAAACAAAAGAAGGTTTTGCTGATGGTTAAGAGGATGCTGCACAGGATACAGAAAGTAGACCCCACATGGCTCTCAAAGGGTTAAATCAATCCAGATTGGCACCATGTCAGCTCTCCACAATCATGGAGTTCTGTCAGTCATTCACACAAAATATTTGACATCGGTGTAGCGTCTTTTCTGAGAGCTTCCTGTCACACCCTTATCACCCAGCAATTGTGCTCCTGGATATCTATCTCAGCATTATAAAAGCTCAGCCAAAATGGGAAAGAATTCAGAGGTTTCTCAGGGGTTTGTGGTTGTGAACACAGCAAGATGGATGCATTTGCAAAATGGGAACTTAGAGTGAAAACAAAAATCTCCAAAGGCTATATGCTGCATGGTCCTATGTGTCAGCATCCTTTAGGTGACAACAGGACAGACGGAGAACAGATTGGTGCACAGGCAGCTGAGTAAGGTTGGTAGTGCACCTCCGCAAGGGCACAAGAGGACCATGCAGGGGTTAAGATGCCCTGGACATTTATTGTGTCAGTGCCCTGGTTGTGATGGCCCGCTATAACTGCCACAAGCTTTTAGCACTGACGGACATTGGGTCCTGGCCATAAGGGATCTCTCTGGATTACCTCTTATAATTGTGTGGGACTCTTCAGTCTACAGCCACTGATCACCTGAGTTTCGTCTCAGCCTATCTTCTCCAGGCTACCAGGTTCTTTTCTCCCTCACTCCCTCTCAAGCCTACTTCCACCACATTTTGCTCTCCCAACTTGATGGCTAATACTCCTGTGAGAATCACCACTAACTCCTGAGGTTGGCCCCTACTCTGCCTCTCCTTGACTGCTGAGGTTTGGCCTCAGGGGGAGTTTTTCTTCTTTAGGTACTGGCTTCTGCTCTTCCTGGCTTCACTCAGAGACCAGCAGCCTCCCTAAGAGACCCCACTGCAGCTTCCAATATCAGTCACTCTGTGGAGATGGTTTCCCAGCCTACTCTGAGCTCAGTATTCTCCAGTGGGCATTCCCAACATCCTGACTCAGCATGAGCCTGCTGTTGCCTGCCCACTTTCTGTGGCCTTCTTTTTTGGGGGATGGGGGGACACTGCAGACATTGTCCTCTTGACCCACATGTTTATCTAGTTCTTCCAAACACATTCTAAATCCAGAAGTTTGCATTTGGATGTCATCTCTTACACTGAAACACCCCTGTCCTAGCCTATCCTCTGGGGATCCAACCTATGACCTGTCCTCTTGGAAACTTCCATATCACTACGGCCTGACCTCTGGAGTCACCCTACCATGCTAGCACTAGCCCATCCTTGGAAAAAGGGGAGGGCTCCAAACCCCACAGTTCATAGTGCAAGCACTGCCTTGTGCTCACAGCCTCAGCTTGGCTCAGCCCTACTGGACACCATGCAACTGCCCTGCCAGGTAAAAGACCTCATACAGGAGGACATGGCCTTGTACCTCACACTGGCCACAGGCAGCTCTTTCTCAGCAAAACTTATACAATAATAATAATAATAATAATAATAATAATAATAATAATAATAATAATAATAATAACAACAACTTGATCATCCTTCTGTTTTAAGGAAAATGAATAGATTCCATGGCTTTCTTGAAAATAAACTAATAAACGTTTCACATTCAGTGGAATCTTGCAGTCTTCATACTTGACCTACTGTATCTGCTGCCCACCCTCCCACTGTTCTGTTTTCTCCCCCACTAGGCCCAGCAAAGCTCTCTGTCACGTTGTCCTGTCCCTTTCACCTGTTCTGTCGCTCTTAGCTCTCCCAAGCCCTCCCTCTATACTCTACCCTCACCTCGCCTGGGTAATGTTCATCAGCCTTGTTCTAAGTCACGGCTGGGCCCTGATAATCTTTACAGGGACATGACAAACACACAACAGAGGCTTAATTGGAAGATATCACTAGATAATAAGCCAGCCAGAAGCTAAGGCACAACAAACAGGGTAGAGCACTGTCTAGAGCAGGGAGTCTCACTGCTGAGGAAGAGAGCCTTCTGCTTCTGAGTTTTCTCCTCCTGGTGCTATGTGTCATTGGTTTCTCACCTGGTGGGAATGGATCAGCAATTGATTTGATTAAAAAGAGGATGCATAAGAAGAGATGCCCTGGATGCTCAAATCAGGCCTGTGCACCTTGAGTCCTGACCAGGGCCTAAAATGTCTCAGCTCTTCCCCATGGCTCTGGGGGTTCTGAGCATGGTGAGGTGGTTGGCACTAATGGAGCAGAGATCAGTTTTGGTGCAAACAAGTTAGAAGACATCTGAGGGACAGGAAGTAGACAGGTGGGGAGGTTCAAGCAACTAGTTTGCTCTTGGTGCTGCCAGCTCAGAAAAGCCACACCTCTGCAACCAGCTCCTTGGTAAACTCCCCATTCTCTCCCAACTCTTAGCTGGGGCGGAAGATGCCTCCTTAACTCACCCTGTGTGTATACCAAACATGTCACCAAAGCGGGATCTCTTGAAGCCCCACTGTAACCAATGTGCTCCAGGTCCTTTGAGGACATGTCATTACCTATTCTCTCTACAGAACATCACAATGCCAACAGCTATGCAGAGCTATTGCAGCAATGAACCTGTGGGACTGGTTATGACTCTACAGTCATTTCATGTCCACCAGGTCAGAGGGTGATACATCTAGGCATCTCTCAGACAAAGTAGATGAGTTTGAGGCAGCCCCTTTTTCATTCAGGAAACTCAGGATGCCCAGGGCCAAAGAGTGTCACACCAAGGACAGCTAGGGTCAGGCTGTTCCCCTCTGCAGGACCAGAACATAGGCTACTGTTCTGTTTATTACTTTGGTTTGATTTTGCAACATGTGAATTTGATTAAAGCTTCTGGATCATTCAACCAAATGGCATGATTATTAATCACTTCTTGTTTTAAAAAGTCCTCTTGCAACCAGGAAGAAGAGCCTGGGCCAGCACACCGGAAGGGAGGTGACCTTCTCTATGCAGCAAAAGGTCTTGGAGTGAAGAGGGCTTTGTTCTGAGAATACCCACAGGGCC
This sequence comes from Rhynchomys soricoides, assembly GCA_019843965.1. Classification (NCBI taxonomy): domain Eukaryota; kingdom Metazoa; phylum Chordata; class Mammalia; order Rodentia; family Muridae; genus Rhynchomys; species Rhynchomys soricoides. Next base: position 527,235 of record JADRCH010000120.1, on the reverse strand, counting down.
TCCAAAGCATAGACAGTTCACCACAGGGATCACAGCTCTGGGTAAGGAAAAGAAAGCCATGTGACATGCACAGCTAGGGTCTGTCTGAGCCCCTTGAGCAGTCAGGACCAGGACCCAGCCCCTGTGTGTGGCAAAAGCCTATCTGCCAGCCCGGCTCGTAATGGCTCTGTTTATTGCCTTACCAGTGCAAGGCTAGCTTTCCTTGGCACATGCTGCAGAGCAAATTGGAAACACTGAGCCTTTGCGTAAAGCAAGAGACCCAAGTACACCCTCATTCTGATTCCCTTTGTGTTACAGAATACATCTTCATTCTGCATCAGCTGTAGGGCAGGATCCCTCAAGGGGCCCTCAACCAAGTACAGTTCCCTGTACTGCTTGGACTGCATTTCTGCCCAAGCATGGATAAGCCATCTAGTTGAGGGTGGCAGGGCCTTTCAAGATATCAGGGAGTGCCTCTTCCCTTAGGCAGGACAGGGGTTTGGGGGGAAGATGACACAATTCCTCATCAAAGCACCTGAAAAAACAGCAGTGTGAGTGTGTGTGAGTGTGTGTGAGTGTGTGTGTGAGTGTGGGGGGGTGGCGACTCTCTTTTCCCAAACACAAGTACAGGCACACTAGGTTTGCTTCTTCCCCAGCTTTTTCTTATCCTGGCATTTCTGGGATCTCAGTGCAGGGCTACCTCTCTCTACCTCTAACTAAAATACCTGGAGAGGAAAGATCGTCACCTATCACATACACACACACACACACACACACACACACACACACACACACACATTGCTGCAGCTCTTCTGCAGCCTAGACTACTGTCCTCTTGGCTTCTTGTCTCTGTGGAAACAAAGGTGTTCAAATACCCCAGACTCCCAACATTCCCTTAGCCACCCATCCCATAGTAGCCCTGTGCCTGATCTCACCATATATCCAAAACATACCCGTATCCAACCCACTATCTCCACGGCCCATATGTACCCTGAAGAGCCATCACTAGCCAAATGTTCCCTGTCCTGACCCAGCAGCCACTTTGGGTTTCATGTTTGGGGGTTGGTTTTGCTTTGAGACAAGCAGACTTCTTTCAGCAGGAAAGGTTTTCGTCTGTCTGTCTGTCTGTCTGTCTGTTGTGAGCCCTCATTTCCTGACCCCTACCATCTAGACCACACTTTATACACTGGCCAAAGTTCCAGGTAAGGGCATTGTTGATCTCCAGTGGCAGTCCCAATAGTAGCTGCTCATGTCCTTAGAACTCAGCTAACTGAATCATGAGGTTGGGGGTATCAAGAAACCTTGTTCTCTTAAGTCACCCCTAGTTTATACCCATGTGATCAACTGCACTCAAATCTTTGTAAACACAGCCTGAAATTCTTTCTTGCCATCTGGAGCTTTCCTCTGTCTTCAGATTGAATCCCCAGCAGCTTTCACAGGAGAGTTGGTACCACTAGCTATCATGGTACTCATAGGCACCCAGCCTTGCTGGGACTTCTTGCCTGTCCAGATCAGGCACTAGCCAACAAGCAAACCTCAGGGGGTAGCATCTTCATGGTGGTTTCAGTGGGCAGCTGTCCTTCACAACTATTAGCCCAAATCTAGGCTTTGTAGAATTGTCACATTGATTTAAGTCAGTGTTTCTCAAATATCACTGCAGGTTAAAGACACCAAGAAAGCTTTACAAGCCAGAGGCCCCAGGGCTGATTTCCCCAAGATGTCCATTCAGATTCCGGTGCTTAATAAGCATGTTATGGAAAAGAGTTGGCTATATGAATCCCCATTTATTTCCCTGTATGTGTGCATAGACAAAAGCATCAGCCTTGAGGGGTTTAATGTTCTCACTTCAGTGAGTTCCATTCCAATGAAATGCCTAAAGGCCAGGCTCTTTTTTCCAAGTTTCCTTCCACATTCCCCTTTGTCCTGGGACACCACCTCCCAGGAAGTATCAAAGCTGCTGCTGCTGCTATTACTGCTGCTGTCGGGTTAAAATCAGAAATGCTCATACAAACTGCTCAATCACATTATCCAAACATTTTCAGTACAGACTCGTTATTCTACTCGCCTCCCAGAATAAGAGGCTATTACCTTCTTACTACCAACCAACATTTTACCTGATGACTCGCTGATCTTTCTCCAGCAGTGAAGTCTAGGGTCTTGATCCAAAGGCTCTGAGTTGTGGAACACAACCCTTGGGGTAGGATTTCTCAGCAGGCACTTGCAGCCCTGGAGGGTTGGATAGCTTGTGCTCCCCACTGCACCCTCTGCTGGCCACTCCCACAGACCTTCAAAGAGCTGGAAGGCTCAGTCCCCCCAACCCCCACTTGAGAATGGTCCAGCAGCATGAGAGAGTCTCAGCTGGGAAATGGAGAGCCTTTCTACAAAAGCCAGGTTTTTGAAAAATCTCAGCCACGTGTAGCAAGCTCAAGCCTTCATAGGTGGCAAAGGACGTTTTTCCTTAAGACAAGAACTGAGGAAATGTAAACTGTTCTTTAGTTTAAGAACTGTCTACTGGAGATGATAAACTCTCATTATCTTGTTCTCCTCCAACTCAGGACTGTGGTCAAGGTTACATCCAAGGAAAGCTCTGTCATACAACACACATATGAATTAATACACAAAGACTGCTCACAGAAATTATAAACTACATGGAAACACACAAATACCCAAAAGCCCATACAGAAGGAGTGATATGCAGTTATAAACACAAACTATACAGACCCAATGCACACATGAAGTACATACATACACAGAGACGCAAACAGGCACAGAAGCAGGCAACATAACACAGATCATACATGCAGACAAACTACAAGATGACACAGTGCTCAGAGTTCATCAGTCCCCAGTGCCTCCATACAGATCAGCAAAGGGTTAGTCACTGGGGAGCTGCTTTCCACTCTCCCATCAGTCACAGATTTTTAAAAATTTAAACTATTTTGTATGAGAGAGAGAGAGAGAGAGAGAGAGAGAAAGAGAGAGAGAGAGAGAGTGTATTTATGTAGGCCACAGGGGATGACAACTCGAAGGAGTCACTTTTCTCCTTCTAGCATGTGGTTTCCAGTGACCAAAGTCAGGTCATTGGGTTCTGCAGCAAGTGCCTTTACTTGCTGAGCCATTTTGCTCGCCCCCATTTCCAAATTTTTGGGTAGCATCTATAAGTGAGACTGCCAGACAGCTCAGCCAAGCCTTATAAGGTACCTTTCAGACTCAACAAGGTCTACTTCTGAGGTCTTCCTTGGATCAAGCCTCTGGCGAGGAAAGCCCTTTCCCCAACTTCTCTACCTCAGAACCTGATAAGAAACTTGTGAAAAGGAGACCCACCAGTAGAGGTCTCGCTGCCCACTATATGTGGACATCTCTGTACAGAGAAATGGCCTGGAGCAGCACACATAAGCACACTACTTGCAGGTGCCAGGCACTACATAGGAAAGGCTGGAGCTCAGAGGCTCTTGGCTCTGTCCACAAACTAATAGCAGGAAAGGGCTTCTTGTAATAGGAGCTTAGTAATCTCCTGGGGAGAATCACTTATCCCTGGAGCATGGCTGTTGCTAGGAATATTTAGTTTTTACAACATTTAAAGATTTGTTTTTATACTGTGTGTGTGTGTCCACAGAAGCTAGAGCTAGAAGAGGGCGTTAGATGCCCAGAAGCTGGAATTATAGGTGATTGTTAGCTGCCTAACGTGGTTACTGGGAAGCAAAGATGGCTCCTCCGGAAGAACAGTAAATACTCCTGACCACTGAGCCTTCGGCTCTTGAGCCCCTACATTTTGTTAATTTTTATTTTTTAAACAGTGTTTGTTATTCTTTGACAAGTCACAATGTATCTTGATCCTATCCACACCAACGTCACCCACAGTTATTCCCAAAATATCCTCTGCTCATCCATAGCTCATCCATAGCTTCTCCTTTTGTTTCTGTTTGCAACCCACTGAGTCCGGTTTGTACTGCCTGCTGACCTTGTACATGTCTTCATACGCAACCACAGCTGCAATGATCATGAACCTGAGTACACGACTCATTCCTCATTAACCCCTCCTGGGAGAACAGAATTAACATAAAAATACAAGCAGCCGAAGAGCCATCCACAAGTGCTACTAGATGTTTATAAGACAAAGCACGTTACTCGGTGATGGATGTTCCAGGGACTGCTCACTCAGCAGGAACCAAGTATGTCCATAGCACATGAACACAGACACCCCAGTTCCAAACAAAGGAGAGCCCAAGCTTGCTGTGATCATTCCTACTGTGAAGTTTGTCGACAATGTCTCAATTCAGACTACCTATGTATCAAGTGTGAGTGTAACTCATGACCACTGTGAATCGCAACCTGGTTGTGGGACAGAAAGCACAGGGGACCTGTCATAAGGAGGATTTATAAACGTCAATAGTGCAGGCATTGCCAAATATCAGATTCCCTGTTTATGTGGTTGACAACTATTTGCAGTGGATTCCATTTGCCAACTCTATGGATGGGCTTCACGGCATCCTACCCCTGCCATAGACAACCAGATCTTCATGTCCTATAACAGGTCCTATACCTGAGACGTCTGGGGGAGAGATGTTGGAACGGTGAGGCCCCCACAAAACAGGGCAAAATCTCTGTGATCCAATGAAGGCGCCCTTCCTTTCTTGCTCTTAATAGTCATGAGACCCACTGGGACCTCAGCACCTGGGAACCCTGCCAGAATAAATGGCCAGTCAAATGCCTATGACCACCAAAATATGTTGCAAGAATATCCACAAGAGGTCAAAGAAGACTTCCATCCTGGTGGCAGGGTATAGAGTATGTGACTTCCATCTCCCACAACAGAGCTCAGGTACCACAATTGCTGCCCTATAGTTGCAGGAAGAGTAGGAACTACCCTAAGACCATCTAGGGAACCTAGGGCCCCTGTATTCTCTTCATCTTGCACTGCCGAAGGCACATGGAAGTCACCTCTGCAGACAGAAATGGCTTGGGTTCCTGAAATAGCCAGGAAGAGGCTCCTGGGACTTCCTGGGAAGTAGCCCACCATCCCTTCCAACTTTGAGCTTCCCATTCCAGGCCTGGCCACCTAACCTTTAACTCTACACTACCCAAGGGTGGCTGGGGTATGCTTCATCCTGTGCAAGTCCAAGAATTCACAGGAATAACCGACCCTGAAATCAAAAGCCCTAGGGCTGGTTTCTGCCAGAGGCAGTGACCCTGTACCCTATTTTCTGCAGTCCAGGGGAGAGGAAGGAACCTGGATCAGTCAGCACCTGCACCCCCTGACTGCAAGTTCTGATCCCAGGATTCAGAGCTTTCTTATTGCCTTGTTCTTAACTGAAAAGGATTTTACCTAAACACTAAGATCTTAGTGAGAAGAGAAATGCCTAGGCAGAGGACACTGCTATGAAGTCTTTTTCGATTTAAAAAAAAAAAAGTTAAGGATTAATCAGCTTATGTTAATGCCAAAACATGAGCTTTACCAAGGAGACTGGCGAAGGATCACAAGACCCCAAGCCACAAGGCCAATTTATACTCCCAGGAATCTCACGCTCACATGTTGCCCAGGCTGCTCTGGCGGATTAACTCTCGTGGACGCTGTGAGTAGTTCTATGTATGCAGTGAGGGCCTGGGTGCCTTTGGAATCTCAGGCAGCCTGTCAGCTCCACTAACTGAATTCAGAGCAATTCAAAGGGGATTTCACAAAGAGCTCAAACATTTCAAAAGAGGAATTTGACATTCCACAGACCTCTCTCCTTCAAAGGAATGTATTTGTAAATCAAATAGCATACAGCACATGGACTTGGGGAGCTCTCTCTGGAAGTCCTAGACTTCCAATTAAGTCTGTGGGTGTTACCTACCCACTGTGGACAGTCAGCAGTTACCACAGACTGGACACACACCTCACTGATTAAAACAAACCCTCCCAGGCAGCATTACATTCATTGAACATATAAGCCAGGCATTGCTACTGCAAAACCTCTTGTTCAGACAAACCCTGGGTTAGGTACAGCCCCTGGTAGATTAAAAACAAAACAAAACACTATTCATTCTTTGATAACTTCATATGTGACTACAACATTTTTTTTTTACCATGTAACACCAAGTGTCCTATCCCATCCTCCCATACATTTTAAAAAATTAAACTATTTTGTGTGCATATGCATTTGTTCATGCATCTACAGGATGGGTGTAGCTACATGATGACTTGCAGGAGACAGTTTTCTCCTACTATGTGGCATCTGGTGATCAAAATCAAGTCCCTGGGTGTGGCAGCAAGTGCTTTTACCAGCTGAGTCTTTCACTTACCTCCATTCCTAAATTTTGAGGTAGCTTCCATAAGTAAACGTGACAGACAGGCCCAGTGGCTTTCTGAGCCAGCAAGGTCAACTTCTGAGGTCTTGCTTGGCTCAAGTCTCTGGAGGGAAAAGCCCTCACTCCAACTTCTCTAGTTAGAGTTCAATAAGAAATTTCCTATACCTACTAGGTCTTAGTGTTGCAACTTCCCCTCTGGGGACACTAGAGGAGACCACCCATGCAAGGAAACCAGCTGGTGACAGGAACCATAATGGTGAAGTGTTTGAGGCATTACCATGCCTTGGATTTGGTTTGTCCCTAAGAGTTCATGTGTTAGAAGCTGAGTTTTCAATGGGCAATGTTAGTGAAAGGAATTGAGAGGCAAAGCAGAGTGGAAGGCTCTAAAGCCTTTGCTGTGTCCCTGTGTCCACAGAGATAGTATGGTAGAGAGGTCCTGACTATCAAAAGATTTTTTATGAAAGAGCCAACCAATCCTTCCTTGGCTTTCACCTTGAGACGTAATCTTCCTTGTTCATACATGTGCATGCCATTGTGATACTGCCACGAAGTCATCACCAGAGCTAAGCAGAGTAAAATTATCTCCTACCCCGTCTTCCTTCCCACTCTTTTGAGATAGGATCTGCTGTGTGTTTCCTCTGGGTTGATCAGTCATGACTATTACTACCTTAATTTATGGATGTTTGTTCATCTGCAGGAGACCCTCAAGAGACCCAGCCTACTAACATTCCCTCCTGGGGTAAGAGGGAAGGCGCACGTGGCTCTCAAGACTCTCAAGAGACTCACAGGTCTCACAGTGCTGACGGAGCTCATGAAGTTCACAAGCCTTCACAATCAGAAATCACTCACCCTTCTGAGGTCATATTGTAATCCATGCAAGAAAGATATAGGTAACTATGCTGGATAAAAAGACAGTAGTCCTTTATTGGCCGGTGACCAAAAGCATGCACATGCCTCAGTTTCTTGGTGCCAAAGCTCAGTACAGCCTTTTTAAAGACAAAAATACAAAGAACATAATTTATATCAGAGTTTAGATGAGGATCAGAGTAAAACTCAAAACATTCATTTCTAGCAGAACATAGTAATTATTTCAAACATGAAATGATCTTTAGTTAGTTTATGTTAAGTTTACATAAACATTATTTACTTTGGTTAATACCCCTGGGCCACAATCAAGGTCATGGAAATCTCAAATGTGTTAAGGTATATGTGACTGTTGTGAAGGCAAAAGGCTGAGAACTGTCTAAGCAAACACAAAATGAAGCAGGACGAGATGGCATTACCTTGGTCACTTCAATATATGAGATGAACAATTAACAGGAGGGAACTCTTTAGTAGTGTAGCTGCCTAAAACTTATTCTGGAGATGCTTCAGTTCCAAATCAATCTTCACTTGCTAAGAATCCTGGACACACAGTCATAAAAGACACTCTACAGAAGGTTGTAAGATACAGAAAAATCAGGCTGGAACTGAGCTAAAACTTCCCTATTGGCTGTTATTTGTAGTTCCAAAAAGTGCCATGCAGGCTACAGGAGAATGGTCACCAATGGTTCAGCTTGGCTATGGACCCTTGCATATTATACTGCTGGCATGTCTTGCAAGATGCTCCTGCTGCTGCAATTTAGAACAACTGTTACTTTCCAACTGTATTTAGAGTTAGCTCCAGAGGAGGGACTCATGTTTGGCACCATAAACCTGAGGTAGGGAAACCAATACCTTGTAAGGTGGTTACAGCTATTGTTTTGTTAAATAGGTATAATGTGTTTATCAAATTATTTTCTAAGCATTTGCGTTTGTGTCCATAGATGACTCAGCTGTCAGCTGTAGTGGAAGGTGGCAGTTATTGCATATGCTCCTGTGAAGTCAAAATGCTAAGAGTATGCGTTGCTGTAGTCTGTACTGTTGCTAAAGCCTAGCAGCCTAATGTCCAACTGTAAATGGAAAAAAACAATCTGATCACCCCATTCCCATCAAGACGCACCTACAGAAGAGGGTGTAGAAATCATGGAAGAGCTGGAGGAAGATGGAGTGTAAATGTGTCTTCTTCAGATTGAACACAACCATTGCCCTCAATCGGAGTCACTGTAATTGCCCTCCTGAGATGAAGACTATTAATATTCACTCATGGATAGCTGGAGAGGGCTCTGGAGGCTCACAGTGCTGACAAGATCCTCATGATCCTCTGTCTTCTATGAGGTCATATAAAAGGCAAACTGCTGACTGGGAAGAGGGACTCTTCAGTAATGTAGCTGCCCAGGTGTGATGGCTATTCTTGGTTGTCATTTTAACACATCTGGGAAGTGAAACCCTCAATAAGGAACTGCCTTCATCAGACTAACCTATGGGCATGTCTGTGGGGGCATTTTCTTGATTGCTAATTGGCGCAAGAGGGCCCAGCACAGTACGAGCCATCCCTAAGCAGGCGAAAGGCAGCTGAATGTGAGCCTGAAAGTATGTCTCAGTGTCCCTAGGTGGAGGACCTGTAAGATGAGGTCAGACCTTTCCTCCCTAACTTGATTTTGGTCAGAGTAACTTATCAAGGCAACAGAAAGATAACTAGAATGCCAGGAAATTCACACAGTGCAACCCGTGCTGCTACAGGGGTGTTCTTCAGTGTTGTGGTTGGCCATAAAGACCAGGGGGACTTTCCAGCGGTGTAGCTGTTTTTTTGTGCCAGGCATGCTTGCTCCTGTCACTCCACAAACTCTACAGTTTACCAAACTGGATTGAACAGAACCCTTTCTTTGGTCTGTTGATGATTACCTTATGTGAATAGAATTTTTTTAACATCTCCCCAGGAAGTCATGAAAGGTAATGAAGCTGACCTTGCACCAACAATCCTCCTGCCTCAGGCTCCCAAGTGCTAGCATTCTTCATGAAATTAGTCAGCTTCAGGTATTTTGTTATGATTAACAGAAAATAGATTATTCTATAGTACCACAGTTTGTAAATTCAAGCAGATTGCAGGTTTTTGTGTATTCTAAATACATAATCTACTACTGTTTTTAGTAGTAGTAAAACAACCATGATGTATCAAACCAACTAATCTGCAATTCAAAATACTGGTGAAAGCTCACAACACATTATTATCAAGTGTGACTAAAAAGCTATACTCCTCCCAAATGGCCTGTCTTCACTACAGTAGGTTTTTCAGCACAAATCTTGATCTACTAAAATGAATTTTTACTTCATTTTAAGTTGCATGAGGTTAAAAAGTTAAGAGTGGTGTTGTTCTGTATCTTCTTGGACCAAAATGAAGCAGCTATGACTAAGAATCAAAAACAACTCAGTCTTAGTTTACAATTAATTTTTGCAAAAATTGCCTTCCAGCATGATCTACATATTTTTGACTCAATCAGATACTAGATCTCAAGATATAACATACTAGGCGGGTTTTTCTATGGCTGTTCTCTATTCTTCCATTTGCAGAGAATGTACCATACACAGCAAATCCTACCCAGTGGCCAACAGGACCAAGGATGCGCCTGACCCTAACCAGTGGGAACAGGCATCGGGACTGGGCAAGAGGGCATGTTTAGAGAGTTAAGAAGAAGGAGCTCTGGGGGTCCCTGGGCCTCCTTGGGTCCTGAGAGCAGCTATCTTAATAAGTGCCCCAGTGCTTTGTCACTGAGTATGGGTTGGTTGTAGCAGATCCATATGTGCTAGTCTAACTGGTTAAGAAAACTCAGGCTACAATTTTGTGACACGTTTTATTTATAGGGGATTAAAATTTTGGCATACACATGACACAGACATTAAATACACTTTCCATGATAGAAATCATGATACTGTCCACCAAAAAGCTTCAATTCCAATCACATAATGCATATGCTAAAATGGTATACCTGGGGAGAGGAGGCCTGAATGGTGTTTTTGTTTTCTGTTCTAAGTAACTCCTAAATTCACTGAAGAAATAATAATTTAATGTTCAAAAAGCTTTTAATAAACAAATTCAGAGTAAAATTAGTTGAAATATTTATATGATTTCATCATTACATAGTATTTTCAATATACAATCAAGATGACACTGCAACGGAAGAAGGAATCTATTGCACCCACAAGTAGAAAGGCTTTATTTTCATGATGCTATTCTGTGTCCATATAAACATTTACACTGGAGTAAACACTGGGTCCTATAGGTAATGCAGCATTATGGGGAAGAAGTGCCCCATGAGTTCCTCATGCACAGGCTCATCTTGCTGTTGTCCTACCACACAGAACTCTCAGTCAGCCTCTCTCTTCCACACACTTCAAGGAGTGATATTCTTCATTAAGTGCACTCGATATTTACAATTTACACAGCAGGTCTCTTCCTGCTTGTTCAGCCACATCTCTTCCTGATGGCATTTCCATTTTAGTGTCCTGTCAAGTAGTCTTGTGTAGAGTCTGAAGCAAATGAGTCAGCGTCCTCGTTATCGGAGTCCTCACTGCTGTCATCGGCAGCTGGCTCTCCAGTGAGAGCTATGCGAGCATAGTCATCTGTGTCTATGGACTTGCAAAAGTGGATGGCATACTTGAGCTTTTCCTCAAGCACCTGCTTGCAGGAATACCTGGGCAACTTTAGCAGAAAGAAGCATGTGTAGGATTCTGGAAGGAAGTGATCAGGAGGGTTGTATTTATCCAAGACCTGTTGGCAGAGAATATTAATAAGAGATTGTGGTGAGGATAAGTAAAACTCTGCATTTATTTTACTGTGTTCTCATCATTCTTACAGAAACTACATACTTGGCTAGAAATAAAAACATTAAGAAAATGTAGAATCGAACCAATTTTAGATATATAAAAAAAAGTAACTCATCCCAAGGACCAGCAATAAGAGAAACAAACCGATTTTACTGTGACCCCTGCTCATCACCAAGCAGTCACATGAAGGTGGCCAATGGAACAGCCTGAACCATCGTCTCCTACTGGTATAGGTAAAACCCTGTCACCTAGCTGACACCAGTCTATGAATGGGACATGAGACTGGGGGCCACCACTTGCCCATCAGAGGACATTCTTACTAAGAGCACCAACACACTTTTGGCACCTACAGATCAAGATACTAGAAAGCAACAAAAATGAATCTTTACTGTTGTTTTAGGAAAACTGTTTGCTATCAGAGATGTTCCTGAAAGATGGATATTTTGATAACCTGGTACAGATATGTCTCCAAGGCTATTGCTCACAGTCTCAGGACAAAGAAGAGTGTTATGTCTGGTTTTCCCTCCTCAGTGACCTTAAAAGGTAAACTGAGCTTGTTTAAATCACCAGACCATTGAGTTCTGAGACAAAGCAAATTTGTTCTCAAATGTATGAGCGACCACATTTTTCTCTGCTAGTAGGTAGCATAATATTTAGTGATCTACCTGATCCAACTAGAAAAATCAAACAAATGCTTTATGAAGTATGTGTATTCAAAATCAATATGCTGGTGTTTAACAATAGTATGTACTGGCTATGTATTTCAAAGACTTCAAATTATAGGAGTTAGGTATTTCCCATTTTTTTTTATTGGATATTTTATTTATTTACATTTCAAATGTTATCCCCTTTCCCAGTTTCCCCTCCGGAAACCCCCTATCCCATCCTCCCTCCCCCTGCTTCTATGAGGGTGCTCCCCCACCCACCCACCCACTCCCGCCTTCCCTCCCTGGCATTCCCCTACACTGGGGCATCGAGCCTTCACAGGACCAAGGGCCTCCCCTCCCATACCAGCTGTAGCAGAGGATGGCCCTGTCAGTATTTCCCATTTTCATTGTACAGAATCTGTTTTCTCACTGCTCTGAAGCAGAAGATACACAAGTCACTTCCACTGATGTCAACACAGAGCTCTGTGATCCTGGTGAGGAGCCTACCTGGATGACAAAGTCTCGGCCCCGGAAGTCAGCAATGGTTCTGGGCAGCCTTGTCCGGCCCCATACAAAGCGAAGAAAGAGGGAGCGTTCCGTGTTAGAAAAAGATTCCATCACCTCCCAGAACCACTGGACCAAGGATGCAGAAGGCTCAATCCCTTTATACGTTGCCACTGACTTTAAAAGATGCAGTGGGATGTCTGGGCTCCCACATACCTAGGAAAAACATCTTATTAGAGCAGGCTCACACTTCCATCTTTTTTTTTTTTTCCCATTTCAACATGAATCTAATCCTCTTTTTCTCTACTAAGGTTCCTATAGTCTCAGGAGGACATGTGCACCACCCCGAACCTCAGCATCTAGTGGGCAAGCCATGTTGCCATTTCATTCACTATCACAGTCAAGCCTTAGCTTTCCAAATAGAAGGTTTTTAAGTAAAAGATCAAATGAGTGGGCTAGGGTGTGTGGGCAGTGCTAGGCAGCACAAAGCAGCCACTTACCATTGTCTCCAGTTCGTATCCAGTGAAAAGAGAGAGAAGGGGCACAGGCACAACTCGAGCCATTCCTTCCCGGACAGCAGCCACTTGCTCGTCAAATTCATGGAGTCTTAAAAAAAAAACCAGAAACAAAAAACAAATCTTCCTTATGCCTGTACCCACATTTACTGGGCACCTTTGTTCTGCTGGTACCAAGCTTTACACCCGAGTACTGTTACCACACACACCACAGAAGAGGATTGAGAGGATGGCTCTGGGTGATGCTCTTCATACACAACACTTCTGGGAGCTTGCCTAGACTGGTGCACAGGACATAATCTCAATGATTAACTACAGCCACACACACACTGTAAGCACTGTCAGATGTCAGTGCTGGGTATGGTAGTGTCAGACCTCACAGAAGCTATGATGTCAAGGTACAGGCACACCTGGGTCTGGTGCAGCCTACTCTATGTTGGCATGGTCCCAACTATATCCCTGTCTGAGGAGCTGGCAAATAAAGTATGGAGGGGCACGAAGGCCTGATATCCCAGTGGGAACTGTCCCCTAAATAAGAACACTATATTTACCTCACTATTTTACTGAAGCCTAGAAATTTCAAGTGGGAATAAGTTCTCTGAATACAAGTCACCAAATAAAATTCATAACAAAGATCAGTAACAGTTGAAGAAAAATGAGTATACTTTTATATATGATACGTCTAAAAAAAAATGTAAATACCCAAGTAACTAAAATCTGCAACTTTTCTTATTTATTAAGTCAAAGCACTAAAGAGTCAGATGATTACAAACCTATAGTTTATTGCCAGCCGGACATACTCAGCACGGTTGTCCAGGGTGATGTGTGTGTGCTTTGAGCTTAGCTGGATGTCCTGGCCACTGGCACTTGGCACGGTGAAAGGCAGGCTCATAGCCTCAAACTCCTCTGAAGTGGCTTCATTATCACGAATGTACATAAGCCCAGGAATAAAATCTTTATCAACCTGTCAGAGAGAAATACATGCTAAACCTGGGTTGTCCCACTATCACAGAGCCCGGTCCAAGCTAAGCACGGCCAGCCATATCTAACTTAATCTGAAGAAGAAGAAAAGACTTCTGCAAAGAAGTACTTCAGCCAAGGAGCTAAAGAAAGACCTACTGAGTTCTTTAATGCACTGCTTTACTGCTGAGAAAATAACTAAATGGTGGGTGACTGACACTCCCCTAAACCAAGCAAGGTGGCTCAGGGGTAGCCGACTGTGTCTGTCCTATCAGTGCCCCCTGGGAACCTGAGGTATAGCCCAACTCTGCACATGACCGTGATCTTCCTTCTCTATTGGGCTACACCAGCTGCTAAGCAATGCAAACCACATATTATACCAACTCTCTTAGATCCACACTTTTCTCTGCTCTAGGAAGTGGTCAGAGGCCAGCTGCTTCATATACCCATGAGTGTTACGTCAGATACACAGAAAAGTCCAAGCCTCTTAACAAGACCCACAGTCCAGATAAATTACCTCACTCAGGTCTGCAATGGTGAGGCTCATCCCAGCTAGCTGCTTCCATACAGGCTCAGCAAGATTCAAACTCAGCGGACTCCCAGTTCGGATTGCAATGCCCAATAATACCCCTGATTGTTCAAAACAGAAAGTCAGACTATACTTGGAATGGATGAGAAGTTGCTTCTTGCTTGTTCAAACATGCCTTGGAGTATCAGCTCTGCACTGAGACCATAAAGCCTTCTAAGCCAGAACAACCCAAACTGAGAGCTAGCCCCACCTGGAAACATCAGGTCCTACTCAAAACTTACTTTTCTTCCTATAACACAAGTTGCTAACTCTTCTTATTCTTTTCACACAGAGGATCAAACCATAGTTAGTCAAAGTTGTCTCTTTGACGGCAAAGCAAAGAGCCAGATTCCTCCAAGAAGGTGGACGCTCTGTTAACAGGTAGGGTAGGGTGAGGAGCACTGTGAGAGTACTCTGCACAGACTCAGACAGTGAGTGCAGGACTACTGCCAACACCATCTCTCTCCATGCACTCCTGAGTTTCAGGTATGTTTAGAACACAAACGGTATTTCAGGTCCTCTGCATGTCAAAGAAAGCATATAGCATTGAACACACAGTCTCATGCTGCCTAACTATAAATCCCTATAGCTGTACATAATGGTCATAACTATCATCACTATCAAGTCCTTATCACTAGGTACAAAATGAACCTTTTCTCCTCCATAATGTTGGTAAATGCATAAAAATCACTGCACATCACTTTCATCGCCAATGTCTCGAAAGCTAAACATAGGAATTAATAATATCCCCTGTTGCCTTGAGACAGACAAGTGATGCTACACTAACTTAAGAGTAGTACAGGCCCTCCATAGCAGTATGATACATAACTGAGGCCCACCTAGGAATCGGAACATGCTGCAGTGCACGGGTGCCCGGGTGGCAGGGTTCAGTAGGTAACAGTCTCGGTTGGCACCAGACTCGTCCCTGCCATTGGGAGTCACAATCAGAAGGGGAGTGAGTCCGTTTTGTAGCTCCTCACAAATCTCTGCTATGGACTCACTGTAGCCACCACCACAGTCATCTACAGATTCACCTGGAAGGAAAGGAGAATCAGCAACACACCGGCCACCCAAAAGCACCTGCACAAACAGCCCCAGGAAGGCGGCTACTCTCAGCCTCTGCACGAGATAACTCATTTACTACTCGGCTTGCTCTCCCCCAGGTTCCCTCGCCAGGCAAAGAAGTTCCACAGATATACACAGAAAATCTCACCAACAAACTTGACTTTCCAGACTCGGTGAGGAAGGAGAAGGCTGTCAGGACTGAAGGAACTCATCTTAGCACACATCTGCCCAAAGACAGACTTGGTGCCATCAGGGCCAGCTAACCCACCTTTACTTCGTGAGCGTTTAACCTAGAGAGGAAATGAATGAAAAGCATAAGAGACTGAGACAGCAGAAAATGCGCAGCCTGGAAGCAGCTCTGGAGAAGCCTGTATCTAAGATCCTCAAAACTCCTCTCCTTCACTGGATGCTCTGAGACCCTCTCTGTACCTGGGGACTGGCCTGCCCTAACACCTCACACACACTCTTTGCTTCCATCTAAGTTAACACCTGGATGGCTTCTGCCGTAAGGAAGGGCAGTTACCTTACTACCTCTAGTAAACAAAAACAAATCCTTGGACATAGAAACAGAGGGTTTTGTCTAATGGACCTTGCATCCCACTCCTGAACTTCCCCACAGCTCCAGTTCTGAGTCAGTAGCAAATTTTGTAGCTTCCTTGTCATAGAACTTATGTGCTAGAAACTGATGCACACAGATCTCTACTGCAAGCACTACACGAAATAAAGCTATTTAGGCAACTCCACCTTAGGCATCAGGTCATTGGTGACAGACACCACAGCAGCCTAACTGTGGCATCATTGGAACAAACACACTTGCAAGCATTGATGGACGCCGTAATCACTATTCACACAGGGCTGGAGGTAAGGTGGTGTTCATAACTGGCTTGCAACACTGCCTTTGTGTGGATTTTCATACTTGGCCATATCAGTGGCTGCAACTCTAACTACCACGACTTCACTACACAGTCCTTCTTGTCGACAGAGACAGAAATGCAGAACTTACACCTATACTAAGGTTCTCTAAAGGCCAAGACTAGATGTACTACCGCTCCCATGGTAACCGCTTCCCTGTATGCACTGTACTGAGCTGTGTGCAACTCTAGTGACTCTACCTGTCACCACTCACTCTCCATGCCCATGGTTCCTATCTCAAACTAACACTGGGGGGATCAGACAAAACCTAAAGCTGGTGTGGACTTGGCTCCTCCTTTAGTTTCTAACCTCAGCTGCTCAGCGTAAGAGGATGACAACATGCAAAGCTTAAGAAAAACAGTTCATGGAAACATTTCTATTGTGAGTCCTCCAGCAAAATTTTACCCTCTGTAGCCAACTTTCAGTGAATTCCAGGTCAAGCTTAAAACCACTCGCTTTCTTCAACGGCACAAAGAACCACAGTTAAGACTATGAATCTAAGACAAGTGACAACAAATTCCTAACAGAATTAACTTTTCTCTGTACATGTCTACAAAGGCTATTTCCTTTAAACTTCATAGCAACTCTTAAAGGGATTCATGATCCCCAAAGGAGTCTGGCTCCTGTAATGCTAAGGACATAGCACTGCAGTTGCCATAGGACAGCCACGGAAAGCACTAACAACTGCCTGCGTGTTCTACAAAAAAATGAGTACCATATGGACATGTTCACAAAACTGACAGTAAATAAACCTACATACAGGTGGTACTTTTCTGGACAACAGAAGTACAGGTGACTTTAGCTGATGTTAATTTGAATTTTCCTAATTTTCTAAACTGAGCAAGAACTAATTCTGTAGTGAATGTATCGTGGTGGCACTGTATTCCCAGCACTGGGAGCCTAAAGTCTGAGGCCAGTTTGAGATATATAGCAAGACCCTGTCTCAACAATCCTCACCCCTCATTTAAAAAAAGCTCCCCCCCTCAACCAAAAAAATGTTAAATGGTTTTTATAGACACTGGTTTTTCAGAATTTCTGCATAGCAAGCAGCACCATTTTCCTAACAATAAATCATGTTAAATGGTTTTTATAGACACCGGTTTTTCAGAATCTCTGCATACCAAGCAGCACCAGTTTCCTAACAATAAAAACTCACCAGGGAGCTCAAGGTCCCACCCCTCCCTGAGAGTCTATTGATAGAAAGTTAATGGTTACTAGGAGTGGAGGCTGACACTCTCTCCAATACAAGAGCCACTGGATAACTAGTAAGTTGACCCATGATCCAGTAAATAACCCCAACCTGAGTTCATGCAATCAACCATAATTAAATTCAGTAGGTCACACAAGTACCGAAGACAGGAAAGTGCAGGGGACTGGTAGGAAAGAAGTAGGTTTCAGCAGTGGGTAGGGGTGGGCTGGGACATAAGAGAAAGTAATGTGTGTGTGGGGGGGGTGTGACTAAAATTCACTTTACAAAAGAAAAATCTCCACAGGAAAACGAGCTGTGTGTATGAACCTCTTGAGTCCCTTCCAGTGGGCAGTATTAATCCTTCCTGAGTCTCATGAAACTAGTGCCAAGTACCATCACCAGAGATGCCGAACCCAGGGCAGTATGGCCAATCTGACTCAGTGCTGTCACCATGAAATCACCTCACACTTCCTAAGAGTATGATTCTGGTGGAAAACAACTCTATTCCAACATCTGTGAAGAGCGTTCTGTCCTTAGGATATAATACTGCACAAACTGGAGGCTCTTGTGCCCAAAGACTGCGGATGATGGAGGCACCCCAGATGGCAGTCTATGGCGCACACTGTTCTGAGGATGTTTGTGTGCTTTTTTTCAATCTTTTAGTTTTTTTCACGCATACTGAGCATTTTTAAACACAAAAGTAGGGTCATAAAGACCAGCAGGAAACAGGTATTACTGAAAATCTGCAAGGAAAAAAAGAGAGCAAGCAGCAGCATGCCCACCGCAGGACTTTAGGCTCTATGCCATCAGGGTCTCATTGATGCCTCCAGCCACAGACACCCCAGTAAGACTCCTCGTTCCAAGGAGCCTGTAGGTCTGTCGAAGACAGGAACCTGACCCAGGAATCTATAGTTTTCCTTGTCTTGCAAACTTCAGAATGCTCGTCATCCAAGGTGGGAAAATAAAAGCTTTTTTATGGGCCTAATTAAACAGCCTATTTATTTGTGAAACTAGAGGATCAACTTACAGCTAGCACTAGATACTGTGACGTTCATCACTAGAGACACCAGTTCTACCAATGTGGTCACA
Organism: Rhynchomys soricoides; assembly: GCA_019843965.1. Taxonomy (NCBI): domain Eukaryota; kingdom Metazoa; phylum Chordata; class Mammalia; order Rodentia; family Muridae; genus Rhynchomys; species Rhynchomys soricoides. The sequence continues at coordinate 508,836 of JADRCH010000120.1, read as the reverse complement.
TGTGCTGTCCAACAAAAACCAAGAGTTTGATCTCTTAATCCAAAATGCCCCCAAGTGCAATTCAGAAAAAAATCCTCATCATGTAATCACCATTAGGATAAAAATCATGTGTTAATACAAAGGTCCAGTAACAAAGAATTTGTTCTTCATGGCTCTCTGTTTCTGATCTGAGATGCGAGGCTAATTTCATTTGCGTATTAAATGTCAAATGCCATGCACTATCATAATTACCGACTGGGATTCCTCTGGGCTTTTAATTAAAAATTTCAAAGTATAAGCTTATGTGTACTTAAAAGCAGTATCATTTCAGAAATGGCCTGATTTTCTCTCTCTCTCTCTTTTTTTTTTCATGAGACAATGTTAGCAATACTGGCTTATTAAACTGGAAAACTCTCAGAGTCAGGAGGTTACAAGGCTGACAAGAATGTGAACTGCTGCATATAAAAACCCCAGCAATTTACAAGAGTGACTCAGCTTCGTGCGTAACAAATATACAAAGACCACATGGAAGAGTGCCATTATCACCATGGAAGAGTGCCGTTCTCACCTTGCGGGGAAAATATGGCTGCTTCTTGCTTTACTTTTTTAAAACTTCTCTTTGTCTGTGCTTTTGGGGTATGCCAAGTAAATGAGTTTTTTATTTTCATACATACAACCCCTAAAGTCTCTGCATCACAAAGTACTATGTACAGAAAGCCTGCTCCATAAGCCCACGAGTACTGCCATCCCTCAAGACTGCAGGGACATCACTTGTACAACTGTCAGATGGAGAGAGAGAGCTACCTGGATGCGGTTCAGCTCCACCACGGGCCCATGCTGGCGATCTCGCACCATAGTTGCTTGTACTACCTTTCTGAAAGCTGCTTCCTAAAACAAGAAGAACAAACAGAGTTTAGAGTCTGAAATAGAAATCATCATGTCTGAGAACCATGCCACTGTTTTATATCCTCTATTTCTGAAAGTCAGACTTCCTTGAGAACAGAAAATAGCAAGTGATGTAGAGAACTGGCGAGCTTAGAAGCATGACTGACGGCTGAGCAAAGAAGCAAGTCCCTCAGGAAGAGCAGACCAGAGGGCTGAGGCCTGGTAAACACATGCTCCAACTCAGGTCTAGAAGACTGAGGATTCCCTGTCAAACTATAATTCAACAGCAACAGGGTCTGATGTTCACGCTCTTAACTGTACCACAGAGCAGATGTTGAGTCAAGGAACTCAGCCAGACCTGGGGTAGGGAACACACTGTAAGCATACACTGAAAGACACCTGGGTGAAGATAGCCAGAACAGTGTTGGTATGACAGAAGAAACTGGGCATCATCCATGAAGGGACACTTGAGGGGCATTCAGAGCGGGTAGTGGTCTCGGGCCTCTTTGCTAAGGAGGCACCAGTGCCCTCTTTTCAGAACTACGGAGGAAGAGGCTTGCAGAAGCACAAAGGCCCCCTATAGATCCTAAGCCCCTCTCCCAAATCAGACTCTAGAGAATGCAAACCACGGATGACAGAAGTGGGACACTGAGCAACCCCAGGAAGCACTAAAGGTAGAAGGAGACTAGAGTTTACTGGTAGGAAAGTATCTACCATCACAGCCCATGCACAGCCTCAGCTCTACTTGCATTCCTGCACACCCCGCTCCTCCCTCAGAGCACTTCCTACTCAGAATCCCTAGTCGCCCAGCTCTCCTCTAGTGATAACTGTTGGAATAGACTTGTTTATTTTTTAAGAAACAGTCTTATAACTTCTGTTATGCAGCCTACACTAGCTATGAACTCATGATGTAACCTAGGGTAGTCTCAAACTCACAATTCTCCTGCCTCCACCTTCCAAATCCACATAAGCTCCTCAATGCTCCTCTGAATCAGGAGCACTAAGATGCCATACCTTTGCACTGTCCCCTCTAACACCCATCCAGAGACTGTCAGAGGCTGCTCAGCTCAGGGCCCTTCATACACCCATCATATGCTGCCTTCTTCTGGCACTGCCTCCAACACCACTGTCTACACTGCCCCATGATTAACTTAGTGGAAGCCTATCCCAGAGGCTCTTGTAGCCTGTAGGAGGTGTGCTCACACTACATCATGTAGGATGCAACCTGTCTGTAGGTTCAGCCCTCTCTGCAAGAAAAGACCTTTTTCCTCTTTGCTGCCTACTGTCCTCTCTGAAGGGTAAGACAAAGTGAAGATGATAGAATTAACTTGGCCATTTTTTAACTACTGGAAAAATAGTTGAAATTAGGTTTCTTCTTGTATCAATTGTCAGAGAGAACATCTCCTTTTAGATATTATCTTTATTGCTCAGCACCCTTAGGCACAATGGACATAAAATACACACAGCCCTCCTGTTCGGTAGAACAAAACCCATCCTAAAAGATAATAAATGTTTGGACATCACTCTAAAAGAACTAAATTTTATTTTATCAATAAGAATAGACTATACTCCTTGATAACAACATCTATCAAAGAATCACAGACCTTCTAGGTGGAGAGATCTTTAACTCTCCTTCTGTGCTCCCATACCTGTTACATAATGGGGAGTCTCCTCTAAGATCTCATTAAGCTTTCCACCAGAAATGCAACAGCTTAATCTTTTACTTTCCCACTAGGGAAGTTCTGGTCAATAAAAAAGTCAATGGATCAAAACCCATCCTGTGCCAAAATTCCTGTCCCTGTTAAATCCTTTCTCAGCAAGGAATCTCCACCTATACAACCTGGCACAGAGCTTTTCTCTAAGTCCCCAACACTCTGCTGGACATACATAGAAGAAATCACCTAAGAACTTTACCCTCCTGTGGCAGTGGAACTAACAAAAACCTTCAAGGTCAGGCAAGCAGAGAAAACCATGTGTTCCAAGTTTGGCTTTATAGCTGGTTTTTTTATGAACATGTTCTAGTACTTAGAAGTAGCTGGCATGTAGAAGACACTCAAAGACCACTTGCTGAATGAAAAAAAGTCTGTATCTACAGTCCCAGAATACAGATTTTTGTTGAGTAAAAGTTTACTGATGTCCACAGTGATCCTGTTCTACACACTGCTACAAAATACCTTTCCCTGAGATATTAAGATCCCTCGCAGTGTGTCAAACCCAACTGAAGGCCCGAGTCCAGTTTCATCAAGAGAGCCCTCTAGGTCAAACATGGGGATGCAGGGACAAAAGAGCTCTGAGATGTGATGCAGCAGCAGCAGTCGGTTCCGTAGAGCAATGATAGGGATCTCCTGTAAATGGTTGTACTCCATGGGTACCTGAAACAACACAGTTCCACTAAGTCCACTAAGTAGCAAAGCACAGAAAGCCAAAGAAAAGCATTATGATTTCTGAGATTAGTCTGTAAAATTCATCATGTTCTTTCCAGCTGGTCTGATCATTTAAGATAAACAAACATTGAAGAATATTTCAAATATTAAGTTTACAGAAGTAAGTTTACCAAGAAACATGTAGACTCCTAACAATCAATTATATTATATAGTTACAAATGTAAAGCAGGCAGCACATTGTTGGACAGATGATTGGATGAGTATTAAGGCTATTCTTCTCTACCTTTTTTTTTGCTAAGCTGGGGATTGAACCCAGTACCTCATGCATGCCAAGCAAGTAAGCATTCTATCATTGAGTTATGCTCCCAGCTCAATATTACAGTTCTTAATAGCACTGTTTCATAGTATTATAAATTGAACTGTTATAAATGAAACATCTCTGTAAATATATAATGAAAAAAATGAGCCATCTGTGGCTGTACCTGCATGATAGCTGTCACAATGTGCCCCGATTCTAGCACACCTACCCAGCTAGCACTGACCTGTGCAGGGAGCTTGCCGGCACTTGCTGGCTTGCTGGTTGACCAGGCAAGGGTGTGTGCAGAACCACAGGCTACACGGTTGACCTTTTTACCCTGAAGGGCAGCTACCAATCGTGGTCTCTGAATAGCATTTGTTGTTCCATCTCCTAGCTGCCCTTCATCATTGTCACCCCATGTGTAAACTTCACCTAAAGAAAGTAAATTTAAAGAACTTGGGTTACAGGAGCAGTGAATGCACAATTCCAGTGTCTTCCCATCACAATGGCAGTACTTACTACCCTTCTGTTTTGTCTTAGTGCTCACCTCTGTAAGCACCAGCTTCTAGATGTCAACACACACTAATCATGTTTCTAAGAACACTTCCCAAGACTCTACAACACCTATCAGCCAAAACACTTTCTCTAGTCTGGTCTGGTTTATTAGTTCTCTGGACCAGGCATGTAACAGCAGCATTTCTCCATCAGAACAAGCAACATGAAACTTAGGAAAATATTCCTAACAACCTAGACAGCTCCTGAATGCTAGACAGATGAAGAAAAGTCAGTCTTTAGGAAGAACAAAATCCATAAGTTCTAAAGATATGTACCTTTCCCTAGTTATTCATAACCTGGGCATAGGCTTCATCATTCATAAAATTCATTATATTTTCTGGGTCCATGCCATACCTAAGCTGTGAAGTACCATCATTAAAAAAAAAAAAATGGTCTAAATGAAAAGTCATGCGTTGAGTAGACCAGATACGAGGCTTTTGCTCTTTGCAGCCTCTTTAGGGCGGATCATTCAGCCACTAAGTATCTTTTTTCTTTTTTTCAAATAAGATGCTTGTGTGATCAAGAGCAATATGCTATGTCTTGCCTCTTCCTGCTCTCTAAGAATTCAGTTATAAAGTCATAGGATGAGTCCCTGAGCATGAGTCCTCAGAAGATGTCTCTGCAAAGATACACACAGACAAGGGAGGTGTTGAGGTTGAGAAAAGGAAGCTTCTGTACTGGGATAACCCAATGCATCTACCATGTGGCGGTGTGGCATCCTATGACAGAGCAAGGCCCACAGAGGGGAGGACAGAAAGAACTGTAGGGTAATGAAGAGTGACTAAACTATTATAGAAAAGATACAAGGATCCGGGTTTAGCTCTAGAAGAGAAGGGAGGTACACATGTAGAAAGTAAACAAGCCAGAATGAACCCTGTGGTGCTGAACTGAACCGGGGGTTCATGTGTAAATGCAAAGTGCACGTATGTGTGCTTTTAACATACATGTTTCCTGGCTCCAACCAATAAGGTGGCCTAGACAACATGGATCCCTATTTCAATGATCATACTCATCATCTGACTCTTTTACATGTTGTTCTCTGAAGGAACAAGAGTTCCTAAGGCAATAGCCAAATGCAGGCTCAGAAACGGGAACAATGAGAGTAAAACATTCTTTTGTCCCCGGAAGCACATATTAGTAATGAGGCACATAGGGAGATAAAACTAGACAAACAGGACACAGTTTGAACATCAATATAACTCACAGCATTTAATGGAATCCAGGTTTATCACTAAAAGAAAAAGGAGCTGTAAATGTAGACAGAGAAAAGGCCAGAATGAAACATGCCTGGTACTGAACTATGTCAGGAAGCCATGGCTCCCACACAGATACAACTAAATGATTCAACTCTTAGTACCACCCAGTAAAAATGATACAAATAACTAAGCTAAGAAAATACTAGGTAAAAAAACAACATTCAAGTAGATTATTCATTTTTTTCTTACAAATACTCAGTAAATACAGAACATTTTCACAGAGGAAAACCCTGGCAGACATAAACTTAAGTGCATAAGTAGTTGGTGTTGTTGACATGAGTGATGGGACAAAGCAGAAGGGACCTGACAGTTCCCTGAAAGGGAAACTTAAGAACAAAAGCATGGAGCTACTCCACATTCCCAGGCCATCTTTTTTGTATTTAGAAATCTGAATTTTCTCTCCAGACCCCAAGACCCTCTATTCACCCCACTCTGGGCTCGGGAACCCAGTGTCCAATATCTAGGCACGCTAGGTCTGGTATCTCAGGACCTGGGATCACAGGCATTCTGGATCTACAGCACCTGGGTTGAACTTCCTGCAGATGTCAGCCCCCTGGGTACCCTCAAGCCTTCCCAGAGTCTAAGACACCTAAGTCCTAACCTGAAGAACCCCTGGATCCAAAATTTCCAGCCTTCCCCAATCCCAAAAAATCTAACTCAGGGCTCTCAACTCCCATGTTTTGGGAATCCAACACTACAAGGAAAAATAAAGGAACTTCGGCGCACAGAACGACACTCCAGCCTCTAAGAGCCTGTGGACATGCAACTCCAAGGCCCTTCCAAAGTCTCAGCCTCAGTTCTCTAGGCTCTCAAGAAACTCCTTGATTGCAGCTCAGCTTAACTACTGGCTGACTCCAAGGGGGTAGTGGCTGTGGAGGCTACTGCAAATGGGTGGCCCAGCACTGGGCTTAAGACAGGATCACAGTGCATTAACAGGAGGCTGCAGCAGTTCTCAGGACCAGGTACACCACTGCATTCATACCCAACTGCTGGTGCTGCTCAAGGTGGTGGCTGGCATGGTGCTGGTGGTCTTGGTGGCAGATGGTGGACAACCATCTCTTCACCCCCAGTGTGCACTTCCTTGACCACCTTCACCTTCCCTCACCTTCTCCAGAGAGCTACCTGATGACAGGTTGACAGCCTGATTAGAGGTATCACCAGCCTGGACTTGAGAGCCCTTGGGTGCATAGGTGCTGCTCTTTTTCTGTATGTACTCAAAATGGGCTTGTCTATGGTACTGCTGCTGGGCATCTTTACCACCATCAAAGGCTTGGTTGGAGACACCAGGAGGTGCTGGATTCCTTCCTAGATCTTGTGAGGAATATTTCTTCCTCCAATCTGGTGTTTGCTGCATTCCACTCTTAAGCTACCTCATCTGTACCCAGAGATACAGATCAATATCTATAGTAGAGCAAGCTGCCACCTGCACACAAAGAGAGATCAAGGCAACCAGTTTCCAGCTGGGATGTGAGGTAGAGAGCAAGAACATTCTGGACTTGGTACTATGTGCCATCACCTTTGGTGTAGCCCTGAGGAAGCCAAGGCCTGGTGGCAAACTGCTCTTTCATTTCTTTGAAGCTTTCAATGATGCCACCACGGTTCTGGTCTCCTGGGTTATGTGGTAAACCCCCATGGACATTTTGTCCCTTGTGGCCAGCAAGATTGTGGAGAAATACATTTGCCAACTCTTCATGAGCCTCAGTGTTCTAAACTGCCTGCTGGGCCACACCATCTACAGGTATGGTGTATGATGCTACAGAGTATAGTCAGAATTTTCACCCGGCACAAGCTAAGCTCCAGAGCCCAGAGGAAACCAGCTATCAGCACAGACCACATTATACAAACAGTTCAGGCACAGTGTGCCCCACTCATCATCTGAGGAAGGAGGGAGCCCTGTCAGGATAGAGTTCCCAGATGCCAAGGACTGACCCCAGGTTGCCTGTCTGAGGACAATTTCTCAGGCCTTCCCACATAGTCACACAACACAACATACTCATGAGGGTAACAGAAAGGACTGAAGATGGCAGTCCATCTTCTCTAGAACCACAATTCGAATTATGTGAGATAACCTTTGAGTTACAGGCCTCAGCTCTGTAATGTCAGGCTTGAACCTACCATCCTCTGTGCAACACACACAGTGCAGGGAGCCAGTAGCGATAGCAATGACTTTCTTCCCCTGCAGTCCTTGAACCTGCCGAGGTCTCCGAACGTGGTCATCGGATCCGTGGCCCAGCCGGTGATAATCACCTTTACCCCTGCATAAAAGGAAAGCATGCAACTTACTGGGCTATGGCCAGCTGTATTCCACCCTGCTACCCTCCGTGCAGCTACCTCATGGTGTAAGCACCCAAATCATAGCCTGTCACAGAACAAGAAGGCAATTAAAATAGTCTCAAGAGTTTCAGGGGCTAGAGAGATGCTTCAACAAGCAAGAGAACTTGCTGTTCTTCTAGCAGACCGGGTAACATGATACATCACTATCATGTCTAAATCAAGTTCCAAGGGGACCTAATGGCTTTTCTGGCATCTGTGGGCACCAGGCACACATGTAGTACACAGACATACATGCAGGCAAAATGCCCAAAGAAAATTAAAATTTTTAAATATGGTTTTAGTGGGATTGCATAGTCTGAAATACCATGTATAAACAGCTCCAGACTTGGTAAGAGCGACAGAAAACTGAGATCCACATTCCACTTTAACTACTCCAAGGCCAGTGAGAGAATCAATCTAGAAAGGAAAAAGGCTCAATCAGGCAGGCTTCATCAAGGTCACTGTTGATTGCTGCAATCACAATGAGACTTAACCAAAGCTAGTAAAAAACTCTGAAAATCTGTACTCACGTAGAATATGTAATACGATCTTAACATCTAACCTAGTCAAAGTAACTTCAGGAAGGGAGCAGAAACATGATACAGCAAGAACCAGGACATGTTACCAGGTGAAGTCTAACGTCTTCTTGCCCGAGGCTGACACAAACTATTACCAGTTTCCATAAGCTCTGTGTTTTTCCTCATATACTTCTAGCACTGCCAGACCCCAAGACTCACAAGGAAGCAGCTGAAGACAGCAGGGAAGATATGGCCAGGGGTACTGGGGTCCTGATCAGGTCAGCATAATTAACACGCCCTTGGTTGGCAATCCCGTGACCAGCTTTGACCCCATGAACACCCAGTGTCTACACTCTACATCCCATGTCCAGCATCTTGTCAGGCCTTACTTATCTGGTCACTGCTTTTCCTCACCTAGTAAACTTTGCTCCATGTGGTATCTGCACATGTCTTCCTACTTAATTTCCCATATTTAATTTTAAAATTAACTAAACCTCATTCTCTTAACTAGTGTGTCTGGATCTCTTGCCCTGTCACAGTGCCATCAATAATATCCTCCGCCAGATTTTCCCATGTTCAACATCTTAATACTCAAATGTAAAAAGCCTTCCTTAGTTAATGAAGTCTAAGGCAAGTCATTTTCCTTCATAAAAGTATAAATCCTGAGCAGTTAACTTATAATGAGGTTACGATATACCTGTCCTGGAAAAAGGGAAGGGCTACAGGTGACAGAAAGGGGTGCCACCCTGAGATAAATATTGAGCATTCTATTTGGGTGAAGGAGTAGATTTTAATTTGATTTTTTTTTTCTTTTAGAGAGTCTCATTATATAACCAAGGGAGGCCTTGAATTTACAACCTGGAGTACTGTGATTATGGCATATACTGCTATGCCTCACTGTGAATTTTCATTTTAAAACCTTAAACTTACTTATACGTAAGGAGTCATTCTGGAATCAATAGCAACTGCACTGAGAAGCACGACTCCAAAATAAAAGCTATGTGGTTGGACCTAGGTCCCTCCTAGGAAGGGCACGTGGTATGAACTACCTGGTCCGATTCTGCCCCAGGATGCCTGTGTCCCAAGACTCTGTTCCACAGCTATACAGTTAAGAAAGACACGGAGCACACACACATCCTAGTCTTCATAGTGCCCCAACTGTACAACATCACCATATTTACATACTGCAGGGCACAGAGAAAAGGACCTAGACACATATAGCTACCTACCAAAGACAGTCAGATCACCTAACAGCCTTAAAAAATTGCCGAGTTACCCCAGTACAGGTAAACCCCTAACTTAAGCCTATGAACTTGGCAACACGTGGCCTCTTCTCTTTGCTTGAGATGCATCAAATCCACTAGAAGCAAGTTCTAGTCTATATCCTACATTAGATGACAAGGCTCCTATTTACCACCATAAACTGAAGTAAGTGGAACCCGTGTGAGCTCTGTATGTCAAGCAGATATACATACTAAACAAAACCACAGGCTCTTTGGAAGGCATCTTTCCCAAGTGGGCACAAACAGCACCTAAGGTATCCAAATGTCCTGGCCCCTTTAGTTACTTTTTACTCCAGTGTACTTCCTGCAATGAACAGAATGTTCCTAAGAAGTACACTGAAAGGAAAGAAACTGGAGATTGGGGATGCACTGATCGAAGATACCTTCATGGGCACTTTGCAACCATCACTGCCTCCTCTGCCAAGCTTGCCATAGTCTCCATCTCCCCAGGACCAGACTATATCATCATCAGTGAGGCACAGTGTCTGGGCATCACCACTGCCACATGCAATGTCTATGACACGATGGCCCTGTAGTGCTTCCACCTTCAGAAAGAAATGCAGGATTCAGCTGACAGCAAATAATGATCACCAGAAAAAGGTTTTATAAAATATTGTTACCACTTTATGAATGCTTAAGACTTTACAAACAAAAAAGTCTGATAATTATTTAAGTCAGAAATGCATTCCTCTATATATGAACAATATAAATTTATATCTATATGAAGAATATAAATCTGAACTGTAGGAAACAGGTATCAGAGTTGCAGTGAGCCAACTATGTACCACCATAAAGACTGAGCATTCACTCCTTTACAAGGAGTGTATGTGTACCAAAACAGTTTATTTCCATCAATAAGAAAACATACTTATAAATGGTGAACCTATGAGCACTGACTCTAAAATAAAAAGAACGTTAACACCAAAGACAAACTGCCCCTGTGCTATGCCAACACTACAGTATGAGCAGACACTTGAGCCTGGACCTGGGCATTCAAACCCACTACCTTCTCACCAGTTTGGGCTTTAACTGGTCCTCACTGTCACTGTGCCCCAGGCGGCCATATCGTCCTTTGCCCCATGTGTAGAGGTCTCCAGCAGCTGTGACACAGGCACTATGGGCTCCACCAGCAGCAACATCAACCACTTCAATTCCTCTCAGGGACTCAATGACACGAGGGCGGTCACATGGACTGCAAAAGAATACGACAAATATTACTAAAATATTTTTATTCTTACATATTTTAAAATTTAAACACCTGTTTAAATTTAAACATTTCTGTTTACTACTTATTTATTCAACGTGTGCCTCTAAATATTCTCTCTCAGTTAAGTGATTGTAAAGTCAATAAAGAATCATTTAAACCTGAAATCAAAATTTAATGATTTCTATCTATCTACCTTTATACAGGGTAGCTGAGTGCCAGAGTAGGCCTTCACAGTTTCAAATCAGACCCATGATATGTTTTTGCATGGCCTATGAACCAGTAAATATTTTGTTTGCATATAGGTAAGTAGGTAGGTAAGGAGGGAGGGTGTGTGTGTGTGTGTGTGTGTGTGTGTGTCTTACCTGGCTCTTACTCAATCTGCTCAACATGTCTATGTGTTCTTTCTATATTGACTCAATTTCTAGCGTGGACCCAATCTTAAGAATTCTGGCATTAATGTCATTTGATCATATAGTATTATTGTTTTGTATACTGTTGGATTTGATTTAAGATTTTTTTTTCAATTAAAAAAAAAAAAAGAGATTTATATGCGTGTAAGAGCCTGCATGAGTATATATGTACCACATGCAGGAAGGAGCCCGTGCAGCCAGCCAAGGGCAGCAGATACTACAGAAGTGCGTGCAGTTAAAGGTATTCGTGAGCCTTTGGACAGATGCTGGGACCAGTTTGGGGCTCTCTGTAAGAGCAATAGGTGATAAGAAAACTCTCCAGCCGCAAGTCATTTCAGTTTTTAAGAACACAACACAAATGCCTTAAAACCCACAGAGAACACAGACTGTCAACTGTGAGGGTCACTCAAGGTGACATCATCAGTTGCCTCATCGGTCTATTCAAAATATTAATATATGAGGCTTTGCCTTTGGCTAGACAGAGTCCCTAGAGAAGTCTTTAATCATACTCTTCCCAGAGGATATAATTCAGGCACCAAGAATCTGGGTCCTGTTTTTAATAAAGATTCCTGCTTGTTGTTCATTGCCATGTTGCTCTCAATGGTCCTCTGTGAGGAGGGGGCCGGGCTGAGTAACTATGTATGAAACATAGACTATGAGTCTAAGTGACTATGTATGAAACAGCTTCTGCCAAAGTCATTTTTGTTTCTTTCTCAATGCTACTTATTTCTCTATACTTAATGTTATAGACTGTATAAGTTTGGGCTCTGATACACCATCACTGGTTGCTTCTTGGATATTTCTACTGCATCTTTAGGATTTTGTTTTCTTGAAAACTATGACTGGATTGTTTTGTTTAATTTAAATTTTTAAATTAAACTTGATTCATTTTACATTTTTATGCATATTTATACATTTCTATTTTTCCTGAATGTACATATGTGCTCCTCATGCATGCTTGCTGCCCATGAAAGCCAGAAGAGGCCACTGAATCCCCTGCAAGTAGACAATTGTGAACCACCATGTGGGTGCTGATACTCAAACCAGGTCTTTTGTAAAAGCAATAACTGCTTTTAATCATTGAGCTATCTCTTCAGTGCCTGAGTGTTTTGTTTGTTTATTTGCTTTGTTTTTGGTTTGTTTGTTTTTTTTGACAGGGTCTTATGTAGCCCGTGTTGGCTTCAAGCTCCTTGTGAAGGCAAACATGACTTTGAATCTGTGATCTTGCTTTTACCTCCTAGCCACTGAATTTTTGTTTCACTTTGGTTTTTTGCCACTATACCTGGTTTATTCAATGTTGAGGATTGAACCTTGGGCTTCAGCTATGAAAACTTGACCCCACAGTTACCCAGGTATGCTCCTCCCCACAGTTACCTAGCAACAGCCAGGTAGGCTCCTCCCCACAGTTACTTGGCAACAACCACTAGGTAGGCCTGGCCCACTATAAGAGGGGCTGCTTGCCCCCTCCTCTCTCTCTTACTCTCTTGACTTCTTGTTCTCTCGGGCTCTCCCCTTCCCCCCTTCCTTCCACATGCTCATGGCTGGCCTCTATCCCCCCCACACCCCCTTCTCTCTCTGCCTTTACTGCCCTCTTAACTCCCCTCCGCACTCCCTGAATAAACTCTATTCTACACTATTCCATTGTTGTGTGGCTGGTCCGTTAGGGAGAAGGGATGCTTGGGCATGGGCTGGGCCCTTCCCCCATACCTCACCACACCCCCATGGAACATATTCCCTTATTTCTCTTTATCATTTTATAAACACATCATGAGCTATATCCCAGACCTCAATTATTGTGTTAATTTGCTTTCCAGGTCCCAAAATTCCATTTTAATTTTCTTTTTAAATCTTTTTACTATTGACAAAGTTAGTTTTTGTGAGAAAGAGGGTGTGTCTGTGCTCTGTCTGAATTTCCTTGTGATAATAGTTTTATTCCATGTTAAGAATTTCCCCTGCCCCACCTTCCACCTGTATTTCAGCAGGATTCTTACAAGTTTGAGAGGTGAATAGGTTAATATGCCATTAGTAGTTTTGTCCACACTGTCACCAGGATCCTAGCCACTCTCCTCATCTCTCCAATATAGTGACATGGATAGTAAAGTCTTTATTTTTGGCTTTAAGTGAAACATATAGTAAAGCCTTCGTGTCTGGCTTTGAATGAAATGTTTCAGCAAAGTCCTTGCTATGTTTGTGTTAATGAGTGGAGGCTGAGAAATGATTTTGAGACTATTTGAACCTTGAAGAAATGTTGTTTCTCTAGATAATCTGCACTTGGTGCTACGTGAGAACTTGCAACTGCACAGAGCTTGGTCCTAAGATACTTTTGGCAAACCTAGAGTTCTTACTTTTGAATATGGCTGGCCATAGTCAAAACGGATTGAGGTTTGTGTGAGCTGTCTGCTCTCACGGGCAGCAAGGGCAAGATAACTTTGGTAGCTGGAACCTTTCCCAGCCCCAATTAATGTTGTGTGAAGTTTGAATAAAATAACTGGAGTGAGCTAGCTGGTGGTCAATCTTTTTCAAGAAGGCTGAACCCCTCTGCTCTTTGGGGAAATGAATGTTTAGCATCTTGGTGAGTTTCTCACTCTACTGCAGCACCTACAACCAACACCAATCAATACTCTAATTTACACTTCTTCATATGAGAAATGGAGGTCTGAAGAGATACGAGTTTCACACGAACATTTCAGGATTGGCTAGGAAAGTAGGGATTATTGACTATCTCTCCTATCTGCCACATAGTAGGTGGTAAGAAAATGAGTCCATTTAGGCTTATGCTCCTCATGGTTTCAAATAAAGATATTGACTCAAATAGTCAGTATGTAGGAATTAAGACTGTTTCTGAGCTGTGGCTTTCCATAAAAGGGAATTTTAAAATAAATAAATAAATAGATAAATAAATAAAGTCAGCAGCCTGAATGCTTATTTAGATTTTTTCCATTAATTTACTTATTTTTTTCTTCAAAGAGTAGCTTTATTGAGTTCAAGTGAAAACAATCCATTAGATTTAGCAAAAAGAAAACAAAAACAAAAAGAACAACCAAACAAAAAAACCCAGAGCAACAATAAAAAGACCTGTCAGTGACCTTTGAACTCGATCTCAGCTTAGTGTGAAAGGTTTCTTCTTCATCTGGTTGTCTGAGGTTAGAATATACTCTGTTCAACATAAAATACTTAAGGTTTTTGCTTAATGCATCCTAATGGTGATTACATTCCTGTTGACAAACTGATAACTTCTCACGGATTGACACTCTCTAGCCAAAGGTTGGTAGACTCTCAGTTGTCTTTGTGAGTAGAGTGCTAATGGGAAGAGTTGAAGTTATGGATAAGGTTGTTAAGCTTATTACTTTTTTTAAATTGTGTATAAAATTTTATCTAGTAAGCTTATTTCTAGGAATTTATATTGACAAAAATATGTATGTATTGGGATATCAATCACAGTATTATATATGTGAATTATGTGAAACACACCAAAATTAAACATAGAAGTAATAATTTATAAAATTACTTGTAGACATTTCTATAATAACTAAAATGCTATTTTCTAGGATAAAACTTTAGAAGCCAATATCATCTTATACTTTCACATTATAAATATGATTAAAATAAATTAACTCACTTTGTAAAAACATTATGCAACTGGAAATTATTACTGACAGATCAACTCTTACAGTTTTATAGGCCATTCATTTTTATTCTCCTTTGAAATGACAAAGGAAAGTTGATTTCAGTCAAAACAGCACACAACCTAATCTCATAAATCACATGTTTAATGTCACTTGTTTTCAGTAGGTTTTGAAAACCTTACTACTGTCACACTCAACAAGAAATAGGTTGACAACTCATGACTAAGTTCAGAGAAAATAAATATTAATCTTCTAAACTATACAGGGCTCACCTCCCTAATGTGACCATAACACTGAAATACCTCCAATGTTCTCCCTTGAAGATACGTTAGCTTCACTCTGAGCAAAGAGCAACATTCCTTTGTGTTTCCCAAGGTCATTCCACTGAGATTCATCAGATACCTGTAACACTTGCTTTAGTTACCCCTTAAATATTTCTATTTGACCAGTATGAAGGGTCCTTCCTTATCTTTTTTAACTTTTGGTTGAAAGTTGAATTTACTCGATATCATAATGGCTACTCCAGCTTGTTTCTTGGGACCGTCTGCTTGGGAGATTGTTTCCCAACGTCTTACTCTGAGGTAGTGTCTGTCTTTGACACTGAGGTGTGTTTCCTGTGTGCAGCAAAATGCTGGGCCCTGTTGACATATCCAGTCCCTATGTCTTTTTATTGAAGAATTGAGTCCATTGGTGTTAAGAGATATTAAGGAAAAGTGATTGTTGCTTCCTGTTATTTTTGATGTTATTTTTATGTTTGTGTGGCTATCTTCTTTTGGGTTTGTTGAAAGAAGATCACTTTCTTGCTTTTTCTAGGGTGTAGGTTCCCTTCTTATGTTGGTGTTTTCCATCTATTATCCTTTGTAGGGCTGGGTTTGTGGAAAGATATTGTGTAAATTTGGTTTTGTCATGGAATATCTTGTTTTCTCCATCTATGGTAACTGAGAGTTTTGCTGAGTATAGTAGTATGGGCTGGCATTTGTGTTCTCTTAGGGTCTGTATGAGATCTGCCCAGGATCTTCTAGCTTTCATAGTTGCTGGTGTTATTCTGATAGGTCTGCCTTTATGTGTTACTTGACCTTTTTCCCTTACTGCTTTTAATATTCTTTCTTTGTTTAGTGCATTTGGTATTTTGACTATTATGTGGCAGGAAGAATTTCTTTTCTGGTCCAGTCTATTTGGAGTTCTGTAGGCTTCTTGTACATTTATGTTCATCTCTTTCTTTAGGTTAGGGAAGTTTTTTTGTATAATTTTGTTGAAGATATTTACTGTCTTTTAAGTTGGGAGTCTTCACTCTCTTCTATATCTATTATTCCCAGGTTGTCTTCTCATTGTGCCCTGGATTTCCGGGACATTTTGTGTTAGGAGCGTTTTGCATTTTGCATTTTCTCTGACTGTTGTGTCAATGTTTTCTATGGTATCTTCTGCCCCTGAGATTCTCTTTTATTTCTTGTATTCTGTTGGTGACGCTTGCTTCTATGACTCCTGATCTCTTTCCTAGGTTTTCTATCTCCACGGTTGTCTCCCTTTCTGATTTCTTTATTGTTTCTGTTTCCATTTTTAGATCCTGGATAGTTTTGTTCAATTCCTTCATCTGTTTGGTTGTGTTTTCCTGTAATTTTTTTGTGTTTCCTCTTTAAGGGCTTCTAGCTGTTTACCTGTGTTCTCCTATATTTCCTTAAGGGAGTTATTTATGGCCGTTAAAAAGTCCTCTATCAACATCATGAGAAGTGATTTTAGATCCAAATCTTGTTTTTCTGGTGTGATGGTATATCCAGGATTTGCTATGGTGGGAGAATTGGTTTCTGATGATGCCAGGTGACCTTGGTTTCTGTTGCTTATGTTCTTGTGCCTGCCTCTTGTCATCTGGTTATCTCTAATGCTACCTGCTCTCCCTTTATCTGACTGGAGCCAGTCCTTCCTGTGATCCTGATCCTGGTTGTGTCAGAACTCCTCAGGACCAGCTATCTCTGGGATCCTGTGATTCTGAGATCCTGTGATCCTGGGTATGACAGAGCTCCTGGGAGTCAAGCTGCCTCTGCGACCTTGAGGTCCTGGTGTGACCAAGCTCCTGGGATCCTGGGCTTTTAGAGCACCTGGGAGTTGAGCTTCCTCTGGGTGTTGTGGAACTGGCTGAGGAGTTTGAGCCCAAGGTCTGCTCAGGGCACCTGCCCAGACCAGAAGGTCATTTCTTAGGATTTTAAGAATTTTTTCTGAGTTTTGTTTTGATAAAGAAAAAGTTGTCTTTAAAAAAAATAATGAGTTGGGGTATAAGACTAGCTTGGTGGTTGAGAATTTGCTCAGGATCCTAAAAGCCTCCAAAAAAATTAAAACAAACAAAAAAAGTCCAAAATGGGTTTAGTGATAAACATCTGTAATGCCAGGAGGCTAGGTAGGAAGCTCATAGATTTGATGCCAGCCTGAGTAATTTTAAATAGCGAAATCCTGTCTCCAAAAAGAAAAAGAAACCTGGGGGAATTCTCCTTTCTCTTTAATGTTCTGAAAAATTAGGTTACATTAGAACCTAATGAGAAATCACCAGCCATTTGGTTTGGGAGATGTGTTTTCAAAAAATTAGTTTTTTGAATCTGTGGGGTTTTGGGTTATTGTTTGTTTTTGAGTTTGTCCAATTCTTTTAAAAAACAATCTTTGTTGCTATAAAGCTATTTATTAAACTGTGATTTATGCTGTTTGAAACCGCCCAGCATGCAGTCCTCAAGTGCCTAGAGATCACTATGTAACACAGGACAGCCTGGCTAACTGTGTGACTTCTACCCTGCCTCAGCCAAGTACCTTTATAACAGGGAAACAATCACACTTGGTTGCTACTTCTAGGTTTTTTTGTTTACTTTTTTCTGTGGTGGCTGTTTTGTTGTTTGAGTTTTATTTTATTTTGGTAGCCCTAGAGACCACCAGGCCCTGGGGTAAGCTAGGAAGATGGACTTAACCACTAAGCTGCATCCCCAGCTTTACTTTGTGATCTTTTAACACCTGAAAACTATGCATGAAAATACTTATATCTCCTATATTCCTGTGAACTGAAATCTCTTCACTATCAGTCTTGATAGACGTTTTGCTAACTGTTTTTACCTCCAAGAACCAGTCTTCCTGTTTATTTTCCTTCTTTCTCCGTACTAGCTTTCTGTATTAAGGATTCTGACCCCCTCTGCTGCTCACTTTGAGTTGCTTGTCCTTCTTCCTACAGAAATTCCTATAGTATAGAGTATACATCCCTAAGTTACTATTTTGTACCATTTTTGCTACTGTCTTTAAAAGAGGCATTTCACATTACAAATTTTCTTCAATGTACTGCTTTTGCTGGATCTCACACATTTTGGTAAGTCAATTTTGCGTTTGCTCTGTTTAAAATTATTTAGCATTTGATTTTTCACTCATTCTTTGATCTATCAGTTTTCCTGATGTTTTAATTGCTTTTCTACCTCTTTGCTAAGATTAAGTATAGAAATGTTTTATTTGCTTTCCAAGCATAAGGGGATGATTTTCAAAAATTTGCTATTGATTTCCAATTTAATTTCCTTGTAGACAAGAGAATAAGCTTTGTATGTGTAAAATCTGTTATTTTGCAGTTCAATGCATAGTCTATATTTGTAGGTGTTCCATGCACATATAAAAAGATTAGAATTTTGTTTCTTAGTTTTCTCAAAATGTTAATTAGGCCAAGTTTGTACTTACCCAATTATTTTTTTTTTAGGTATTTCATACTTTTATATCTAATATTAAAGGAAGGACATTTAAAACCACAACCATGGGGATTTGTCTAATTTATCCTTGCAGTTCTAGCAAATCTTTTAATTATTTTTTTTTATCTGTATACGTGTTAGTCTACAAGTATGCCTGTGCACAACATGAATGCAATGCCCTCAGAGGCCAGTGTTGGACCCCCTGGAACTGGAATTACAGATGGTTGTGAGGCACTGTGTGAGTGTCGGGGACCAAACCTGGGTTTAGTAGTTAGTAGTCTTAACCGCTGAGCCGTTCTTCTAGCTCCAGAGTCATGGCATGTGTTTATCTTCATCAATGTTTACTAGGTAACTAAGCTTACTATTCACTACGTTTTCTTCATGACCTGAAGAAATACTTCATCATGAAGAAACACTTTAATCCCTGTCAATATTTTTTGCTGTAAACATATATTGTACACAATATTAATGTAAATATTACGGGTTTGTTTGGTTTTGGTTAGTACTGGCATAGTACACATTTTCCCATCATTTTGACTTTGGTTTATTTTGAGTGTGTGCAGTGGTCATGCACATGTGTGGGTATGGAGGCCAAAGGACAATCTTAAGTGTTGTTCCTTAGAGGACACCTACCTTTTTTTTTTTGAGACGGCATCTCTCACTGACTTGAAACTTGTCCCGTTTACTGGGTTGACTGGCCACTGAGCCTCAGGGATGTGCATGTCTCTGCCTCTTGAGTTACAAGAGTATGCCACCATGCCTTTTCTGTTGTTGTTGTTGTTGTTGAAAGTACACGTTCGGGGAATCAAGCTCAGGTCCTCAAGCTCAAAAAAGACTAAGCAATTGCCCCAGGCCAGAGACTGACTTCTGAGTGTTGAGATCATTATATCTGATGCAAACATACTTGGGTTTAAGATCTCACCTTGCTGTCTGTTTTCTAGCTATGTTTTCTGATTTCACACCTATTGCATTACTTTACTATGGTTTCTTACTCCTTTAAATATGCTTTTAACGTACCATACCTTGCTCTGACCCACCTCAACTGCTTTTCAAGATTCTACTGTCAGTATACTTTGGTGCTGTCTTTATATTCTTCCGAATATTTCTTTTGCTTGGGATTCTTTAAGATTACTGACCCTATGAGTTTATAGCTGTTAATCAACTATAATAGCTACAGTTACATAGAGTTTCAGTTATCTCTTTAAAATCTCCCATTTCCCTCTTTTAAATGCCCTAACTATAATACATTAAGCCATATGGGATAGTCTCATAGTTCACTAGTGTTCTGTCAGTTGTACATTCCTTTTTCCCCTGCATTTTCACTCTGGATATTTTCTATGGTTATGTCTTCCACTTCTCTGGTCATTTTTTTCTACAATATCTATTCAAGCATTAATACCATATAATTAATTTTCCTTTCTTTGAATTTATTTTTTTTTCTTTAAGATTTTGATTTGAGTATTTAAATAATTTTTAGGCTCTATTTAACATGCTCAAGCTTTTTTACTTGTTTATTAACAACATGGTATGTGGTTAAAACAAATACATTCTATCACTGAACCTGTTGTGACTGACTGGTTTTTCTCCTCACATAGGTACATTTCTTGCTCTTCTGCATACCTGTAATTTTTGAATGGCTACAGGTCCTTGTAAAGTTTATCATGATAAGAGGTTTATTTATAGTCATAAAAATGATTGGGCTTTGAAGTTCTATTATTGGTATAAATGATTTCAGTTTTTAAGTTTTAATAGAGGAACCATCCTAATGTTAGTACCTGATTCACTGTTTCTCCTGTTAACGGGCACTTATACATTTATTGGTGTGAGTGCTTTGCTTGCATGGAAGTGTACTGTGTGTGTGTAGGACCCATGAGGTCCTAACACCCTGGAACTGGAGCAATAGATGGTAACCTAAGTCATCGCTCTAGTTTTTGTTCCTACTTTCTGTACTCTAATTACATACGAATTATGAGGTTTCTGGGAGCTCTAGCTCTTCTCTGTGAGCACCAAGGAATGTTTCTTTTAATCATTTGGATTGGTTTTCTTAGGCTTCATATATGACTGCCTTACTGGGTTCGACGGTCTCTGGGGTCTCTTTGTACGGCCCTCTCCTCTGTGGTACTCTGCATGTTCTACTTCTTTTGACCTCCGTAGATTTCTAGTTCTCTCCTCTCTAAACTACAGGATTCTGTCACCATCTGCCAGGTCTCTCTCCTACTCTGTGACTTGTGAACTGTCTATGATGATATACTGGAGACACTTTCTGACCTAGCCTTGTTTGGTTCCTCTTTCTCAGGGAATTCTATATTGCTGTCTGATAGTCAGTGTCTTTCAGGCTGCTATATATTTTGTCTGGTGTTGTTTTAGTCATTTCTAAGATGCATCTCCATTTCTACTTTGGGTGGTAGGTTCAATAATTTAAAAAAAACCAATTGAGTCTGGTTCCTGGGTTTGAAGAACTGTGCCTTCTCTATTACTTGTCCGACCTCTTCTATACTCGTGATGTGATTCACTGGAGAGGAACAAGGCAATGTTCAAAAAGATGCTTGGTATTCCTAAAACCTGGAAGCAAACCTCAAGACTTAATGTTTCCCTCCCAGTATAGGAGTCATACAGGCAAGCCTACATACAGTGACATGTGAACCTATTTCTGACAAATAAGTAATTATCATTCCTAATTTGAGCAGGTTATTGCACATGTTCTAAAAGGCAAAGACCAACATACTGTGTCCGCACTAAAACAAACAAAAGTGACCACTGACAATGGTCTTTTCCCAAATACCTTCTGTTGCCATGTCCCAACTTCCCGTCTTCTGCCTCACCCCAAGAGTAAACTTCTCCTTCTGAAGAGAGAGCAAGGCAATGTTTTCCTCCTGAGTTCACAGCAACTTTCTTAATGAACACATGTTGAATGGATTCCAGTAACGTTGGAGTAGACACTGACTCTGTCCCTCCAATCCCCAGTCTTCCACCGGCACCATAACCAGTAGCATAGAGCTAAGATGAGATAACAGAATTATTCTTGTATTTATTAATTACCACAAAGAATCAGCATTCAATACATTTTACACCACAGAGAAAATTTTAACGTAAAGCCCAAGATCACAGGAAATTTTAAGATTTTATATATTTTATGGTTTGGAGACATGTTCTCCAAATATCTATGTATAAAAGCTTTGGTTCCTAGGGTAGTGCCACGGAGAGGTGGTAAGAATTTTGAAATGTGAGGCCTTTTACAAGAAAATCCTATGGGTTACTGGTGGCATGTCCACAAAGACATTAACTAGAGGACTGTGCTCACTTCCCCCATCCAATCTTGTACCCCAATTCCAACTATGAGGGTACTGCTTCCTTCCTCTTATTCAAAAGGAAAAAAAATATATAAGCATGCAAACTAAAAAGGAACAAAAATTCCCTTACAGATTATGGCTATCTACAGAGATCCATGAGCTGTTTTACAGAAAGGAGAGTAAGACTGACAGACAGCAAGTGTTTTAAGTAAGACTGACAGACAGCAAGTGTTTTAAGTAAGACTGACAGACAGCAAGTGTTTTAAAAGTAATACAGCTAATGGATAGAGTGTACTTCAAAACAAAAAAAATTAAAGTAGTTAAAATATATCTAAATATTATACAGAAATATTTAAGATAGCTACCTGCTTTTGGTGATATCATAATCATTCTTCAGATGGTATTTTTAATATAAGTCCTTGCACACACAAGAATCAAACAAAATCTCAACTCTTTTAATCCTAACAAAGCATCACACACGCACGCACACACACACACACACACTACACCCTTACCTTCCCATCAGCTGTTACGGCAAACAGTGTCTGCTCTCCTCCAATTAACTGCACAGGTCTGAGAGTTGCAAGTGCTTCACATGGAGTGGGAACTTTCACTTTTGCACCTTCAATTCCTCCAAGCTGTCCCCTATGATTATGCCCCCACCCATAAATGGTTCCACTACCGCCAGCAGAGAGAGTCCAGTCATCTGGTCGCCTATAACAAACATTAAAAGAACATTTGTGTAAAAGAACGTTGTGTAAAAACACTTACATACAACATTGTCTCTGAGTTCTGAAATAATACCTGTTCATCCACTGCACAAGTTGTTCATCTTGCTCTCTCTTAAAGATGCTGTGGCTTTCATGGAGGACATCCATACTTTCACTGTCTGCCATTAACTCACGAATCTTCTTAGCAACCTATAGAACATTATTATGAAATAATAAGTCAAACAAGTAAGTTGGGTATGATGATTCACACCTACGATCCTAGCAAGGACAACCTGTGCTACAGAGTGAGCTCTAGTCCAGCCCAAGATACAGTGTGAGATCTGACTTACTCTTTGTTCCTTGCAAAAGAATAAAAATCAGTAAGAAGACAGGGGGACCCTTTAAATGGTAATATGAACTTATAACAACATCAACATCATGAGTTTATACTTAGTATGAAAAATCAATTTTATCACATCAACTCTTAGATGGTAAAAAAAAGGTCTATACCATATTATTATATCTTAGTTACTTTGCTAAAAATTAATGTTAATTGAAATTTACATGCTATAGTGCCCATTTTTATCTATAAGTTTCTTTATGTTATTTCTTAGCAAAACAAACTGTCTTTTTACATTGGCATTTTTTTTCATCATATTCACATCTCAAAAGCAATTCCAAAAACTAACTATATATAAAAATTACCTCATCAAGAAACAGACGAGGCAATGGTGTTCTTTTGTCCAGGGCCACAGCAACACGGGAGGCCATGCAGTATCTTCGGAACCAAGCCCATTTATGGGTCTCTGCACAGCAAGGGAGTATGTCTAATTCCAGGTCACAAGCAAGAGCTACTAGCACCTGCAGTCAACAAAAAATTGGAAACACAGGGATTCTTAGAAACACAGCTAATGTTTGAGAGAAGGCCACTGGCTGCCATCCGGAGCTATGAGGACCCTTGTTCCCAAGCTCCTCGCTTTCTCAGAGTGAGTTTCTAGGAAGACAACAGCTTCAGGAGACACAGGGACTGAGACCAACGACAGTTAGGGACCCACGGCATACAATAACTAAGAACATCTGTGTATCTCAAAGCATGCTAATATAAAAAGCAGCCTCTGGAATAAAGGCTTTAATCACATAACCACTTCCTGAGACATATTTCATACAGCCCTTCAGTAATATGAAGGGCTGCTCCCAGACAGGTCTATGGCACAACACATTCTCAACAGCTCTCAGTGGCTCTCCCATCCAAATAGCTATATACCTTAAAAACAAGTAAACGACTACCTTAAAGAATGGACTATGGAGCAGCTGTTTGCCACCTCTCACAATAGGATCTTCATACTCGAACTGCCTCTGCAAAGCTTCTGGAAGGCCTTTCACCAAAGCAGCAAGAGCACTGCCTGTAAAGCTCTTAAAAACAGCAAAACAATATTCAATTACAGAAATTCAGAATGCAGGTGAGCTCCAAGTTTGTTTTGTTCCTATAAGTAAAGGATTTTACATCCCCTAAAAACAGAAATGAGTATTTAAATTCTCAACTTGGGAAAGGGTGTGTCTATAATGCAAGTATCAACATTCAGAATGTTTGGCTTGGTTTTAGTTAGCCTCTCCCAGGGATCTTCCCTCTTTGGCATACAAATCCTGCTCATCTTCTCCTATCGTCAGAAACAACTGGAATGGAACCTCAATACAGCATGATAAAAAGGATGTGGCCAATCAGGCCTGTAAAATCTAACACAGACCTATATTCACAGGGGTCAATACACCGACTTTAAAATAAAAATTAGCCCAGCTTGAACTTGGCACATTCAGCAGCATGAAAAAAAAGTCTAGATGTGACAAAGCTGCTTGATAGGTAGCAGAATTCCCAATTCTTACCACTGGTTTAGAGGTTTTAATGACTAAAGCAGCACATTTACCCCGAAAGGGTTACAGGTCTAGAAACCCTAATGCTTCATACCAAAGCTCTTGTTTCCCCGTCATTTTCTCCCAGCAGCCTGTTTATGTTAATTGACTGCCCAAATTCTGTGGTGAGCAGTCTCCTCAGTCTCTGAAGAGCCCACATTCTGTGGCTGGCAGCTGAAACAACACACAGGGATAGTTTAGAATCCGGACTACTTTCGTCAACTTAGGTAAACAGACAGGATGGCCATGGAGGTACCACTAACCTAGGGCACTCAGCTGAGCACACGCAGCCAGAGAGGCAGCAAGGCGAGGGACAATGCTTCTGTTGGAGGTGAGATTGAGTCGGAAGTCCAGGAGACAGGTCACTAGGTCCATGGATGGGCAGGAGAGGACACAGCGATCCGAGAGAAGGTCCTTAGGGCCTGTGAAGAAGTCCTGCAAATGTCCCTATGTGATATGGTGGAGACCACCTCCTATGGATAAACTCACAAACTCAACTCCCACTGTCTCCAACCCTGAGCCATGCTCTTTAAACTGTGAACCAAAAGCATTATTAGGAACCACAACCAGAACTAACTCCTATGACGTGAGGATGGGGCTAAGCACCCTGTCAATGGGAAAGGTTAGATTGCTCTTTGTCTGATCCTCTCCCCAGGTAGGGACTCTGACTCTTTTTTCCCAGGGCAGAAGACAATGAAAAGTTTTCGTAGTTCCACTTCCATGGGTGATAATCACAGCCCCTCTTACCTGCGGCTGGCATGATGGGATAAACTGTGAAGCGCCAGCCCCACCCGTTCACAGACCCATCACTGATGAACTTCCACTTCAGCTCATCTCCAGGGATGCGAAGCTCACTTGACCAGTCAGACCATTCTCTACCTAGCAGAGGAAAGTACACCCTGGAATTAAGATAACTCCACCATCTCACCAACAAAACTCCCTACATGCAAAGTACAGTTGTTCACACCACTTCAGAAAGTCAGCAAGCTCCTCCAGGCCAAGACCTCTCAAGCTTACATTCACAGTGGGTTGAAGATATTCTACCTTTCCACAGATTTCTATTCAGCCTCTGATTGAGTACTGGAGAACCTGCAGGCGCATTCATACAGAAAGAAGCTACAACCAGATGGGGAAATGGTTATCTACACAACTGGGATGCACTGTGACAATCTGCAGAGATAGCATGCTCACACCAAGGTAGGGTCTCAGAACGCTTCCAAGTACGGTAGGTAGTCAGGCAATGGCAGGAAGATCCAAAATTCCCACAAGAGGCATCTATGAACAATTCAGCATGGCCAACACAGGCTGTACTCAAGGAAGGAATGGAGCAACCTGGTCAGACCCAAGGATCTGTGGAGCTGTAAAATGGTCTCCTAAAAGAGCTGGAGAGACTGAGCAACTTAATGACAAGGCAACAGCATACACAGACTGCTGGACTTCCCTCTCAAGGCAGTGAGACCAGCACAAATAACAACACTACTAGAACTCTTCTGACAGGCATTTATCAAAGTGCCAAACAAGCCATGTCCATCACCACTGTACCACATTAGAGCAAGGACTATGTGACACCATGCAACACAGTCATGCTGCTTACTACATGCACTCTGAGTGGTAAGACAAAGACTACATGCAGCCCATAAAACTGCAACCATTTACACACTTAGTCTTTCACAGGGAAAATTCCTCAGCCTTTATAAAAGAAGATATAGCTTACTGGTAGAGTGTTTGCCTAGCATGCACAAGGACCCTGGGTTCAACACTCAACACAGGGAGGTGTGTGTATGCGTAGGGGATGAGTAACACACACACACACACACCACACACACACACATTCATGCATGCGTGTGTACAGACACTCACACCCCCTCCTCCTGCCTTATAAAAAGATCTGAAAAGACACACACATACATATCCATGCATTACCAATTCTAAAATGTTCAAAGTTTTAAACAAGTTTATTAGACCCCTCTTCCTGACCTCATGGATCTCAGCAGAGTAGACGAGACCACACAACGTGTCACCCATCTAATGCACATTCTGCCCACCCTTCAGACACAGCACTCCAAGAGCCAAACCCTTACTATCAGTCAGACCAGAATCCCTTTACGCTCTGTAATATGCCAACAATGCTATGTAGGTCCCAGTACTCTCACACACCAATGGTTCTCCAACTGCTGGGACATTTCTCACAACAGACACTCAATAAGCCTCTCTGATAGTGGTATGAAGCACACATCACACAGATCATATCTTATTCGAAGTACTGGAAAAAGAGAAACAAAACCTACTGTTTTACAACTCATTACCTTGCTAGACCTTCCTTAAAGTTCCCACGGAAAGAAGTACCAGTATCCTGTCTTATGCTCACAACTCCTTTTATGGAGCACAAGTGAGGAGGACTGTCCCTACTTGCCCTCCCTTTTTCACCTGACCGCACCGACACAATCCTGTTGACACCATCCATGACAGTGAGAGGATCGTGGCGCCTCTCTGTGGAGCACTGCCGGTCAAACTCCACCCTGAGTCCTTCTGCACCTGGAGTATAAGCAAGCAGAAAACACAGTGGAAACTCCAGAGAGCAAGTGAAAGTCACAGTTCAGCAAAGTAGGAAGAGTGAGACTAGAACTGGGGAAGAACCAGCACCAAAATCACAGCCTGAGGTTGGCTGCCTTCCCCAGCTCTAGCCACCGACAGAAGGCTCTGCCCGTGGCCTAAAAGGCCAGAGAACCACCCTACTTGGCTGAGCTGTTCTGTTCTCTCACCTCCACAACAACTTCCACGCTGCAATTCTATTACCCAGCCAACCATATTATGATGCCTTGAAGACAGTGCTAAGAGTGATCGTGAATGACTCCCTAAGTCTGTGTCATAGTTTGAACATACTTGGCCCTGGAGTGGCACTATTTAGAGGTGTGGCCTTGTTGGAGTAGGAGTGTCATTATGGGGTTGTGGGTTTTAAGACCCTCATCCTAGCTGCCTAAAAGCTAATCTTCTACTAGCAGCCTTCAGATGAAGATGCAGAACTCTTAGCTCTTCCTGCATCAAGCCCCCTAGACACTGCCAAGCTCCCACCTTGATGATAATGGACTGAACCTCTGAGCCTGTAAGCCAGCCCCAATTAAATGTTGTCCTCGTAAGAGTTGCCTGGGTCATGGTGTCTCTTCACAGCAGTAAAAGTCTGCAAGACAGTCTCTTTAAGTTACAAACTTGATCCCCCATCTGGCACTATGAGAGGTGGGCAGGACCTTATTAGAGGCCCTTAAGTTATTAGGAGTGTGCCCATGGAAAGGACTGTGAGACTGTGGCTCCTTCCTGTCTCTTTGCTTCTTGGCTGTGAGGGGAGTGATGTGTTCCACCCCCACGTAGTCCCACAATGTGCTACTTTGTGCTGTAACCTCTGTAACTGCAAAGCCCTACATTTTATAAGCTGACTACCTCATGTATTTTGTTATAGCGATGGAAAGGTGACTAACACAATCCCCTTGTGGGAACTTTTGATTTATAGCCAAATCTGATGTAAACTGTGGGTTGACATCTAAAGTAGGAACAGACTGGTGGGACTGCACCCTTTGGGTATTCTAGCAATGGCAGAACTTAGCTGAATTGCTGGACACCCAGCTGGAGTTTACTGAGAATTGCTTAGTGTAAAATCTCACATATTTTGTATCCAAAGTCTTGTAAGAACAATTAGGAGAGACCCTTGCAAAGGAATGGGAGCAAAGGAGAGAATGTGACTGGCCTTGTCCAGGACTTCAGATTATTGACAGTCACAGAGATATATTGTGCAATTCCTCATGGATAACTGACAGCTCTGACTAGTTTTTAGAAACATATTTGAATGTTGTGTGAGGGGACATAAGAAGTGAGTGGAAAGAAAACAAATTATATTGGACTGGCTCAGAAGGCCTGGAGTTAATAAGAAATTATTGAATTTGGTTAGTAAATGAGTGTGGAGTGAGACACAGAAGAGGAAGATATTCACATGATTTTAAAGATCTAGGTAGAAACACTTCTTGTTCAACTGTTATTGCATGTGTGTGCATGTGTATGAGTGTGTAGTCACTTGTCTGTATAGAGGACAAAGCAGGCACTGTCCTTTAGGCACTGTCTACCATGGTTTTTGATGGGGTCTGTCCCTGGCCTATAGCTCATCAATTCATCTAGGCTGGTTGGACAGTGAGTCCCTAAGATTCATCTGCCTCTGTCTCCATCGGCTGGAATCCAATGTACCCACTTCTTTTACATGAGCTGGGGACTGAACTTATTAGGCCCTCATGATGATACAGCAAGCACTTTACTTTTCCAGCTATTACTTCAGTTTTTAAATGTTCTTTTTGTGTTTTTTGTTTGTTTTGATGGTTTTGGTTGGGTTATGCTGTTGTCATTTACTTGTTTTTGAGACAAGGTCTCACAATGTAGCTCTAGATGTCCTGAAATTCACTATATAGACCAGACTGACCTCAAATTCACAGAAATCTACCTGTCTCTGCCTCCCAAGTGCTGGGATTAAAAGCATGCACTATTTTTGGGGATTTTGTGATTTTGAGACAAAGTCTCACTTTGTAGTCCTGCCTGGCCTGGAACTCACAAGATTCATAGGCCTGCCTCTGGCTCCTCAGTGCTGGGATTAAGGCTTGTGCTACCATGAACAGCACTGTTTTTAAAATTCATCATGAGAGTGCAACAGATTAAAATTAAAACAAACCTAGACAAAAAAATACTTTCATAAGCCCTACCTCATTTTCAAAGTTCAATACTACAATCAACACATTTAAAATGAACAAAAGTATTAAATATTACTGTTAGAAAAAACAAAGTTTGGGCACATACCCCTACAGATAATGAACACTGGCTAGAAAAGTTCCACATGCCACCATGACTGCCACCATCATTCAAAACAATAGACAGACCGACTCAATAGACAAAACGAAGCAACAGATAAAAATTAGAAAACCAAAATATGTAAGTGCTAACATTCAAAATAACTTACAATTTAAAAAAAAAAAAAGTCCAAAATGAAACCAGAAAAAGACTCAGAATATACAACAGAGTCTCAAGGAAGGAAATAGCCAGCATTCAACCCAAGACACCCAACACAGAGATAATACAATGCCCTGAAAAGAGAACTAAGTTAGGAAGAGAGCATCACAAGCTGATTGAAGAAAATGCTTGGAAAGAACACTGGGAGCTAAAAATACACCCTATAAAATACACCCTCGATCTGCAAATATTACCCAGAATAACTAAAGTAAACACATACTGTAATATAATTTTTTACTGCAGAAAAGCACAATAACTTAAAAGAGGAAACATTAGCTTGCTCACACAGGTGAGAAAGTGATCCAAGAACTTAACAGCAGAAAAGCAACCTCTCAAGTTCAAATGGCACCACCTCTAGTGGACAAGACTGACCTGGGAGCTACAGAGGAATTTACTGCATGCTCACACAACAGGCTGCGGAAGGAACAGTTGATGCAGTAAAACTAAGGCTCTAGAACAATTAAAAGAAGCCATTATATCTAAAGCTACTGCAGTGGATTAAAAAGTTCAGACAAAGGTTAGCAAGATGTGAAGAAAGAAGAGATCCTGTCACATTTTGTTTCTAGCAACTGATTTTTGCCAGTAACAGACATCTCAACTCTGTTCTGGTCAGGATCTGTCATGAAAAAGGGATGCAGATCTGATGGAAAAGGGTAGTAGACACTGCATTTTACAGTTGCGGTCCATATGAAAGTCAGTCATTGTATTCATCTACCAATCAAGTTCATTTCTGTCGCTGGAGATGTTTAGAAACAATGACAACAGTGTCAATAAGTCTCTTAGCACAAAGTTGTGATCTTGAAACCACAGCAATTCTAGGTGGAAGGCAGAACACACAAGACAACCCTAGAATTCTTTGCCACTGCAGACTGCATGGGAGTTACCAACAAACCACCAGAACCATTTTGCAAGCCACGTTGTCAATGAGTTCCTTTTTTTTTTTTTTTTTTTGTCTTTTTGTTTTTTTGAGAAAGGGTTTCTCTGTGTAGCCCTGGCTGTCCCGGAACTCACTCTGTAGACCAGGCTGGCCTCGAACTCAGAAATCCGCCCACCTCTGCCTCCCGAGTGCTGGGATTAAGGGCGTGTGCCACCACTGCCCATCAATGAGTTCTTAATGCCATAAAGAGAAATACGACACGGCACTTTAGAAAAGTGACAAGGGGAAGGAAGGACTTATCCCCCTAAAGCACCGTAAGCACAAGGAAAGAATCAGGCCTGCACCCTGCCTTTCTCATGCAGATACTAGTTGAGAGAAAACATCTTTCTGAAGTCTTCCAGTCGGTAAGGAAAAAACCAATTTCATTAGAACAACACTAACTGTCATCCCCCAGCCCCCACGAATCAATGATCTTGGTGCTGAGCAGCAACAACGGCTGACATTTTAAGGAGCAATGTGCAGACAGTAGGTGCTTTACTGAGGTGGCAGAAATCAAAACAGTTTGCCAAGTGGATGAAACAAAGGTATCCTGAATCAGAAGGACCAGGCTGAGGAACATGTACAAAAGTAGATTTGGTTCAAGGAGGTTCAGCCTCCTGACTGCCTCAACAGATAAACCATGTAGCAGGTGAAAGGGAACAGCAAGGGGGAGGGAGAAAGAAACTAAAAATGTACAACTGAGGAGCAGAGGCTGCCAAAATCGCACATCACAAGTACTCAACACCAAGAAGACTTTACATCACAGGATGTGGGGCTACATCTAAATAGTTGGTCAGCTGACTTTAGACCTAGGTCTTAGTGGAGGCACATTCACCTGATAGTTGAATCGTTAAATTTTTATTTGGTGTATGTTCCAGTTAGGTTCAGCTATCAACTTAACAAAGCCTAGAGTTACCAAAGGGAATTCCAATCGAGGAGCTGCAGGTTAGATTGTCCTGACTGATGACTGATGTGAGAGGCCCAGCTCACTGTGGACAGCACCATCCAAGATGCAGATATATAAAAACAGTATTAGTGTAGAAGCCTGACACTTTACAACTGTAGTCAAATATTATCGGATACACAAAAGTCAGTGATTGTATGTATCTATCTATTCAGCTTATCTCTGTGCATCAAAAATGCATAGAAACAACAACACAGTAGCCAGGTCTGGGATATATAAGAAAGCTAGCGGAGCACAAGCAAGTGAGCAAACAATGAGTAGCATCAAATCTATGGTTTCTGCTTTAGTTCCTGATTGAGTTTCCACCCCAACTTCCCTCAATATGGATTGTGACCTGGAGGTAAAGTCAAATGAACCCTTTCCTTTCAAGCTGCTTTTGGTATTGGTGTTCATCATAGCAACAGAAAGCAAACTAATACAGTATAGCTTCTGTGTTGCACTTTATTTTACTAAGATTTTGGAAGAGGATCTAAAATAATCCTATTCCCTTATTTTTCAGAAAAGGAAAATGATGGCTCCCCTGAAAGTAGCTACAAAACAAGCCCTTCTACAGACACTGGACCTTCTACAGACACTGGACCTTCTACAGACACTGGACCTTCTACAGACACTGGACCTTGCAGCCCTTCCCAGGGCTGGTCCACATACCTGGTATCTTCACTGTACCACTGGTAGAGGTGTCATCTGTATAGGGATGGCTACTTTCTACAACCACAGGCTGGGAGGAAAGACGGCCACTCTGTGAGTCTGTGGCCACATCTTCTAACTCGGTGACACAGAGCTCCAACAACATGTCTGCCACCTAGAAAGGAACAGACATGAGTGAATGCCACCCCTGGGTTATCCAAGCCCTACCCATGCTCATCCAGCTCTTTGCTTTTCTGCAGGGTAAGGGTCCCAGAGTGAAGGACTTGGAGGAAAAACAGAACAAACAACAACAAAAACCCCACCAAGTTAAGGGGCTGGGGAAATGACTCAGTGGTATGCAAGTATGTGGACCTGACTTTAGATCACCAGAGCCCATGTAAAAAGCCAAGTATGGCAATGCACACCTGTACTTCCAGTGCTTAGGAAGCAAAGACAGGTGGGTGGTTCCTATCTTTCCAGTCTATCATTGAGCTCCACATAAGAGGTGGCGTCTCAAAAAACAAAATAGAAGACTAATCAAGGAAGACACCTGACATTGACTTCTGGCCTCAACACAAGCATGTATGTGTGCCCAAACAGATACACAAATTCACACTCAGACTTACACACATGCACCCACAAAGACACCAGAGAAAGAAAGGTAAGAAAGAAATGAAGAAGGAAGGAAACTGAATTAAGAAACAAGGTTTATTTTAGACCTGGTTTCTTTACCCATAAAATCAAGGTACAGTAAAGGTACTATGAGAATTAAAACTATCCACAGGAAAGCATTTGGAAGGAACCTCACACAAAACACACTCAGTTAAGGCTGACTCATAAACTGAAACACCAGTGATAATAACAGTCTCATCTACACCTGGACAAGATTATTTCTTGGTGAGAAGAGTCAGCCTTTAGGACAAAAATACCATGAGAAGGAGCAGAAATTTGATAATAATGACTAAGATTATAGAAAGCATAGGGAGTCAAGTTGGGTCAGAGGGCAGGAACCAGGAACAACCAAACCACTCAGTCCCAGAAGGAGTATCTTAACATAGGCTTCAACATGGTTGAGCCAGACAGATCGCTCAGTTTACAAAAGTACTTGCCATGCAAGCCTGACAAACTGAGTTTGAAACCTGGAATCCATGAAGAAATTATTCTACATATTGCTCTATGACTTCCACACATATACATGGTATGCTACTTTTCCCATGCTAATAATAAATAAAATTAAAAAATTAAAAAGATATGAATACAAGCAATACTGTCAGTCCCCAAATTTAACACAAAAAGAAATAACCCCCTTTCTGTTTTCCAGGATTATTCTTCTCTATTTCCCTCATGTTTAGATAACAATTTAGTTTAATAAAGTTACATTAATAACACAGTGATATACTGCCACATAGGTACAGTTATGTAAGTTAGTTTTCGGGTTCCCAATATTAGCTAAGGACAGCATAGCAAGTACCCATCTCACTTCTGCAAGGACAATTTAAAGATGATTGCAACTGTAAGGTGTGGTGTGCAAGCCTTTAATTCCAGCACTCAGGAGGCAGAAACAGGTAAGATCTTTGTGTGTTTAAGGCCAGCCTGGTACATACAACAATTTCTAGACCAACTAGAGCTGCTTTGTGAGGCCCTGTCTTAAAAACAAAACAAACAAAGATGATTTTTGTCTTTCCTAGAACCTGACGGATTCACCAAATTGTCAACACTATTGTCTACATGAAGAATCCACATGTGACCTTTGGATTTCGGAGCCTTCCTCTGCCTAGCAGACCATTATCCCTATCAAGAAAAGACCAGCAAACTTCTCGGGAGTGGGAGAGCTTCTTGCTTCTGACCCCTGAATGCTGGAATTACACACAGGCTTCACATGTCTGAACCACAAATTTAAGTAAAATACAGTTAAATAAAGTAAATGTTCAGTTGTTAAGGTACCTGGTGGCCTCAGTTCTAGATGGCTCAAAAAAGGAACTTCCCCACAGTGGTAGAAAGTCCCACTGGATTCAGTGCTAACAAATACTAAAATATGTAATATTAAAATACCTTTAGATACCATTAGAGCTTAAGAAGTCATTTCTGGACTAGTGAGATAGAGCATCAGGTAAAGATGCTTGCTGTCAAGCATGACCAACTGA
Organism: Rhynchomys soricoides; assembly: GCA_019843965.1. Lineage (NCBI taxonomy): Eukaryota > Metazoa > Chordata > Mammalia > Rodentia > Muridae > Rhynchomys > Rhynchomys soricoides. The sequence continues at coordinate 474,825 of JADRCH010000120.1, read as the reverse complement.
GTTAAATTCCTAGGACCTATATAATGGAATTAGAGAATTAATTTCTGCAGACTGCTCTCTAATCTCCATATATGTACCAAGACACACACATAATACACATTTTCATATACATTGTAATAAAAAATTTTAAAGAAGTCATTTCAAATAAAACAAGACTCTGTAAAGAGACTCAAATGCATATAAGAATTTAGAATAAACAGTTTTCAAGTCACTGGATGAATTATTTCACAAATACTGTTGCAGCCAATGCTTTGACACATATTAAAAAAATTAGGCTGAACCACTCACTATTTTATGCAGATGGCTGAAAGTATAAACATAATAAATGAAATCATAAAGATGCTCAGGAGAAAAGTCAGGAAAATGTCTTTAAACCAATGTCATGTATTATTATTATTAATGTCATATATTTTTAGCATATTGTTCAGAAGTTAGACATGAAAAATACTGGCAGATTTGTCTAGCTAAAAATGAGAATTCTTGTATGGCAAAACAATGTTGGCCAAATATCTAAAAATAAACTAGAGGTAAAAGTATACAGAAGGACTTATTTATTTAGTAGGAATAAGGTACGCAGGGTTGGCAAGGCAGATTCTTGCCACCAAGCCTGATGACCTGAGTTCAACCCTGGAACTATATGGTAGAGGGAGAAAGGAAACGATTCCTACAGAGTGTCCACACACACACACACACACACACACACACACACACACAGACAGACACACACACACACAGAGACACACACACACAGAGACACACACACACACACACTCCAAACACAAGCTAAAAAACACAATACAAATAAAATAACAGTTTTGTTTTTAAAGAACAAGAGCTAGTGAGATGGCTCAGTGATTAAGAGCACTTACTACTCTTGCAGAAAACCTAAGTTTTTAGTTCCTACCACTTACATGGTGGCTTCCAAAACCCTCTCTTCTGGACTCCTCAGGTACCACGTATGAACATGCTATGCACATATACACTCAGGCAAACACTTATAAGAAACAAATTTATAAAAAAAAAAAAAAAGAAAGAAAGAAAGATAAACAAATCAGTCCTAGATGGATAAAAGAAACCACTGGGAGAACTGGAACACACTTTGTTTAAAAGGACAGCTTCTAAACCTCTGTCCATGGGGCAGTCTAGGATGAGACCGTATGTGAAGAACAGTGGTTCTTACAAAGAAAGCTGGCCCACACAGTGTGCCTTCCCCATCACTCACCTGTGGGTAGGCAGTGCCCATGCCAGACAGCACAGCAGAAAGCACTTCCCTGCCTCTGTCTCCAGCCCTGCTGCACACTGACAGCTTGAGCAGGTCCACCACCACCCGGGTGTCATCAGGGATCAGCAGGCTGGTGAACTCATCCAAGGACTGGGGCTCTGGACCTGATGTTTTATGCTGGCTTTCAACATCCTAAACAAATTGACAATTAACAGTTAAAACAGAGGATGAAGTATGGAGAGATAAAAGTCACCAGTTTATCCTGGGGCCCAAAGGACACATTAGGAATGGGGACAGACTAAGACATGATTGATCCCAATATCTCTACTACCTCCATCAGATTTTAAAGGGCAAGGAACTATTTTACAAAGCACTGATAGCATCCACCGAGAATAACGCCTTGAAGTGTAAAGAAATGACAGCTTGCTCTTCTGACCAGGCAGGCAACGCACCATGGGAATTAGAGTAAGTTAAAATGCAAGGATGCCATGCCATGTGGAACCGACCCCTGCGCACAGTAGGGGTTTATTTTATGTTACAGCTTTCATCTACGATCTCTTTTAACACATCATTCACACTACTAACCTTCCTCTGGTTCCTTAAAAAAGTAATTTTCTTAAACATTTTTAGATAACATTTGAAAGTTTGTTTTGTTTTACTCCTTTCCTACTAGGGAGTAAAGAAGACCTGAGTCAGTGTGAGGAAGTCCAGCTAGCGTTGAAGCTGGGGTGCACATAAGTCACACAGTGGAAAGATGTGGTCCCCCATGCAAGCAGACTGGTTTGGAGTATGTCTTAGTGAGGTTTCTATTCCTGCACAAACATCGTAACCAAGAAGCAAGTTGGGGAGGAAAGGGTTTATTCAGCTCACACTTCCACACTGCTGTTCAGCACCAAAGGAAGCCAGGACTGGAACTCAAGCAGGTCAGGAAGCAGGAGCTGATGCAGAGGCATGGAGGGATGGTTCTTACTGGCTTGCTTGCATCTCCTGGCTTGCTCAGCCTGCTTTCTTATAGAACCCAAGACTACCAGCCCACAGATGGCACCACCCACAAGGGGCCCTCCGCCCTTGATCACTAACTGAGAAAATGCCTTACAGCTAGATCTCATGGAGGCATTTTCTCAACTGAAGCTCCTTTCTCTGTGATAACTCCAGCTTGTGTCAAGTTGACACAAAACCAGCCAGTACAGAGTACCAGTGCCTGTGCACAAGAAAAGATGCCTGCAAGTATGTAGATGCCAGCCAGCACAGAAAGCTGGCTACTTACAAGGACTAGACTGAAATACATGACACACCCTGCTTTTTTGTGCGTGTTAACTTCGACCGATTCCCTCAGTTCATGTGCACGCACACGCGTGAGCACGCGTGCACACACAATTTATTTCTTAATTCTATCACAACAACAGTGATGAAAAGAAATATTCAAAGACTTATGAGAGAAAACTTGGCTCTAAACAATGACAGAAATAAATAGCTCACTTAACTAGAATAAAAACCCATGAATCTGTAACAATATAAGAAAGGCAGACAGACATAAACCAACAAACAAGACATCCTGATAAAACAGTAGGTTAGAAACCCTATCTGCGTGAATGGATTTCAAGCAAACAAACTAACCTACTGTAAGAGACAGAGCTAACAGAAACAAGCATTGGTGGGATTTCTCTGCGAATAAAGCATCCAAGCCACCAATGCTCAGCTGCAGTCTGCTCACATGAGGTCAGGAAGCTACAGATGCCAGGAAAGTGGTTTTATCAGTGGCACTGCAAAAGTCAGAGACTGTCCAAGTGCAATATGTGCATGCATGCAGAAAGGCCAAGAAGGCTGTTCTGGCTGTTCTGGAACTCACTCTGTAGACCAGGTTGGTCTTGAACTTGAGGAGATCCACCTCCCTCAACCTCCCAAATTCTGGAATTAAAGGCATGCACCAAGGAACACCACCTAGCAAGAAATTTATTTTAAATCCATTCACACAGATATGGCTTCTAATCTACCATTCTACCAAGATATCTTGTTTCTCTGTCTGTCTGTCTATATCTATCTGCCTCTGTTATTTTGTTACAAAGAAGCAAAAGTATGTGGTGCAGATATCCTGATATGTGCAATAAAACTCATCATAGGATGGGGGGTGGGGAGGACTTTGCATACTATCTCAGAGCCCCAGTCACAAAATGCCCAGTATGTGGGAAGAAACAAGACAAGGGTATAATTTACAGGCAGGATGCCTTAGAGTAGGGACTGGCAGAAAGCAGATTCCAGTCACAGAACCCTCTCAGACTAACCTGTCTCATCACAGATTAGCAGCCTCACTGACAACCCTGCACACTGACACATCCACACACCTGTGAGCAGACGCTGACTGAGGTTAGAACCCCTTGTTTCATCTCACCGATCTCTAATTTTTATTTTTTATTATTTACATTTCCATTCAGCTGTTGTGATTTTAACTTGTATCTCACTGAAAAGGGCTTTTACGGCCATCCTTCCTTTCTCTTTATCTTCTCGACAACTTCCTCAAACCTTTAAATCCCTGGCGTTTTCCTTCTCACTCTGACTTCCCTCTCCACAACTTTTGCTTTATCCCCATTTCCCTACTTAAATGCTAATGCGCTGGATTTAAAAATAAAATTTGTAAACTGTATTTTTCCAACTCGATTACTAATACCACTGCCTGTGAACTTTACAGAGAGCTTCTGTGACTAATATAGGCGATATAGCATGTTCTAGCTCTAAAGATGACCCCTAACTTTTGAGTACATTTAAGGCCATTTTTCATTTGAAGTCAAAGAAGAATGTCTCCTGACCTCTTTGGTTTTAGTCATGGTTTCTGCAATGATGCTGGCAGCTCCTGGGTCATCTGTCACTGGGATAAATGGTCGAGAGGAGGCTGAGGGAGCAGACGGTGTCACTGCAGAGGGGGTCACAGCATCCTCAGAGGGGACGATCTGCTTGGAGAATAAACAGAGGAAATGTTTAAGAGTTCAGCTATATGGCACACCGAAACCACTCATAGCGCTTTGGAATGTTTAAGAGTCCAGCTATACGGCACACCGAGACCACTCATAGTGCTTTGGAGTGCACCCAGTGCTCACAGTCACCTAGCAATCCTAGTGAGCCAAAACTGCCCTGTAAGAACAGCAGGACCCACAAATCAGACTAGACTGAGTTCACAGCTCTCTAAGGAGTCTTTTCCCAAACAGTTAACAAATTCTCTGACTTTTTGATTTTTTTACACTTCAGAATTCTACTTTACTTTTTAAAACAGTAAATCTACTTTCATTTCAACACTAAGAAATCTCTTTAAATAGATTTTTTTTTTTTACTAAGTCAAGCTCAAAATCCAATAGCAGACACAAAGATAGGTAATAGAAGAAGTAGGGTTTCCTAGACACGGAGAAGCCGCCTTCCCTTCAAATTCGACTTTGCTTTAAGGCGCCCTCTTACCTCTCTCTTTTCTTGCCACAGATTTGGACTCGGTCTGTCCTCAAGATCAGAGGCCAGCATGCCTTCCTCCACATTCATGGGACTGGCCATTGCTGATACATCAGAAGCAGGTGCTGAGGAGGAGAATGAGGGGCATTCCACTGGGGCGAGCATGCCAGCCGGCATCAAGGCTCCAACCACTGCATCTCTGTCAGAACAGAAAGCCAGGGTTGTGGTGAGCCACAACCTTTCATCCATCCAGGCACCATAAGAAGCAGCAGGATGGGTCAAGTGCTCACTAAACGTATGTCTTCATTTTTATAGAATATGTACAAATGAGTTTTAGAAAACTAGTGTGCATTATTAACCAGGTAGCCAATAGCTCTAAGCTAAAATGTATATCCCGATCTTTTTTATAAAAATAAGACACCCAGCAGCATTTCAGTCCACAACGGATTTTATATATATTAAACTACGATTTTATATGACGATATCAAACAGAAAGGCCCCAGTGAGCTTAGTTTACAGGCACAGGCTCCTTATAATATCAATACAATGTGTTTCTGGGATGCACCTCATTGTTATACTACACAGCGCATGACAATACGTCAGCAACAAGTGGAAGAGTATCTAATCTAAAGTCGGAGCACCTGTTGGGTTGCTGTTGGAACTTGAGGAGTGGCTAACTGATGTTTACTAACAACTTGATATAATACTCAGCAGATTGATGGTCCCCTCCATGTCTGTTTTAGGTGTTGCTCTTAAGCTACATAAGCACAACTATCAGACCCACATCCAGGACACGTTAACTAATAGGGCACCTCACTTAAGGTTCGCTATGGTTTGGACCTTCCATGCTCCCCAAAAGACCATGGATAAAGTCCTACTACCCAGCTATCACTACTGGGAGGTGGTGGACTTGTAAGAGATAGGGTCTAGTGGGTGTCCCTGGGTCAGTAGAACATGTCACTTAGGGGGCTGGAACCTTGATTGCTTCCTTCTCTTTTCAACTTCTGACTGTGAAGTGAACAGGTTTTGCTCTGCCTCAGCATCCAACCATGATCCTACCAGAGGCCAAAGCTAGAAAACTGACTAAAACAGGCTCTAAGACAATGGCAACAGATGAATATGTAAGACAGCAAGAACTACCTTATCAAGAGAATCAAAGAATAATCTTTTTAAACATCACCATAAATTATCAACTCATTCTTTCTCTTTCCTTCATACTGATACAGAATAATTAACAAAATGAAAACATCCTTAAGCTTCATTTTCTGATTCATATTTCAATACTCAGTTGGGTTTTCTTGTAAAATGCCAAGATCCTATAAATCGCCAGCCAGTGAAGGTATGTGACTTGCAACTTGTAGCACTTAAGACAATAACACAACATTCATGTAAACATCTGACCAATTAAAATATTACAAAGCCATGAAGTTTACATAATGGCAGGATTTACAAACCAACACAGCAGCCTACCTGGCATACATGATCTGCAGTGCTGTAAGGATGTGAGATAAGGCTTGCTGCTTAGCCAGGTTTCCTTCCAGTGACAGGAGGATCTTGGCAAGAGAAGGGCGATTAGGCTTACAGTTATTTGCACCACTTATCTTATTGCTGGAAGAAGAATCAGCATCCGAAGGGACACCTGAAAAAGAGAAACAAAAATCGAAAATGTTTTTAAGATCACAGATTGCTCTTTTTCTCTGGTTTGAGCATTTAGGTTGTTTTGAAAAAAAGAAACCACAACTGCACTTTGCCATTTATGAAGCGCCTGCTGCACTCTGCCATTTATGAAGCGCCT
>JADRCH010000120.1:435426-468366 GCA_019843965.1 Rhynchomys soricoides | reverse complement strand
CACTCTGCCATTTATGAAGCGCCTGCTGCACTCTGCCATTTATGAAGTGCCTGCTGCACTCTGCCATTTATGAAGCGCCTGCTCACATCTTCTGGGCTGAAAACCCTATAATTCAAAGTACTCTGGGAGTTCTCAAAAGGCTCTCTCCTTGGCAGCCAAAATCTCAGCAGAGATAGGGGAGGGGCTCAAGAAGTTCCTCCCACTGTTGAATTTAAGAAGGAAAGAGTTTATTTTGCTTATACTTCAAAATCATAGTCCATCACTGATGAAAGTCGGGGTAGGAATGCAAGCTGGAACCTTACAGCAGGAACTGATACAGACCCCACAGGGGAACACTGCTTAATGGCTTATTCCCCTGGCTTACCAGCATGCATTCTTATATACCCCAGGACCACCTTCCCAGGGTTGCCACCACTCACACTGAGTTAGAGTTGATGGGGGAGGTACCAGGCATGTATTTCAGTGCACAGGGCCCTGGGTTTGATGCCCAATACTAGAACCCCAAAGGATGGAAAGACAGATTCAGTACACCACCACCGAGGAAACAAAGACTTTTACTTTGAGATCTTGGGTGAGAAGTGTGTATTGATCTAGAGGGCAGCCTCTGTCCCAGAGACACAAGTAGGAATGGTGTAGAGGAACATTTCTAACTAGACTCAGCCTCTGTATCTGGTTTCTGTTTTCAGCTTTACCAATTTCTGTTCTCACCTTCATTAGTCCCCCCTTTGTGCATTCTTTAGGTTTATTTTGATTTGTTAAGATGAATGCCATAAAGTCTTTTTTTTAATGTATACTTTTATGAATTTACCTCTTAGCATTGCTTTAGTCACATCAACATGATAACACTGATATGATTGCATTACTAAAATTTTAATAAGTACGACAATGAAAAAAATTTACATCAGTACTTGCACAATGTTTACAAATTTTGTGTTACCTAAATAAGAAGCACCTAGTGGGTCTCTTGCAGTCTGGAAGAGGACAGGCTCATGGACAGATGGTGTGGCTACATCCACTGTTGTCCATGCTACGCTATGCGACGACCCACAAGCCACTCGAGTGATCTTCTGGCCTTCCAGGCCTTGCACAAGTGTTGGCTTTCTGTTAACTGTGGTTGTGCCATTGCCTTGTTGGCCATGGTCATTGTCCCCCCAAGCATACACCTATTAAGGGGTAAAGAATTGACTTTTTTCAAATTCACATAATTTTTAAACATTTACTTGAAAATGCATACAACATATGTCATAGTACTTGAAAGAATTGGACTCTTAAAGATAAAAATCACTCACCATGTATCAAAAGAACATGAGTCCCTACAGTTCTGAGGAAAAATCAACTAGGAAAATGCTTCCCAACAGCTATTAATACTTAGTATTATTCTAATTAATTTACCTTTTTTTTTGGATGGGGGGGATGCAGGCTACATCCTTGCTTTGGCTAAGTGCACTAACTCTGCCACACCATAAATTATGAAGAAAAATAAAAATACCATGCTCATTTTTCAAAGAATTTGCTTTTTAGGTTTTATAGTCATAAAGACTAATTCACTTCTGAATAAACAATAATAATAATATGCTAATTTTTCTTTCATAAACTGAATTTAAAATACAGCTCAATGGGCTAGTTAATAGTATATTCTTATCCAAGCAACAAAATTAGTAATATATATCAAATACTGTGTATTTCCAAAATCAAGTGGCTGTAACTTCTCTCATGTAGGTACAGCCTCTATCATTACGTATATCCTCCATTGTGTAGGTTTGGCCTCTATCATGCATCAGTTTTTTTCTAAAGTAGAAACTGCTATTAGCTTAGAGGTAGGAGTAACTTTCAATGATAGTTTTTTTATATGCCAGCATGGACTCAGAATGGAGAGTATATTTGCAAAGGCCCCCCACCCAGCCTGTTCATCAGGAAACAAGATGAACACCACTCTAACAGATCTACAATATTAGACTGGTGCAAAACATATTACAGTTTTGGAGCATAAATTTTAAATCATATAAGTAGGTCAAAAGAAGTATTTATTCATCAAAATGGGATCCATTATAATCAGTAAATACATTTTTGCCAATGAGAAATAAGTTTGTTTCTACCATACAAAAAAATCTAAGCTTCAGGATTTGATAAATTCTTAGAAAATATTTTCTGTATATTTGGTTATGGAAAGTAATCCCCCTGTAAGATGATTGGAACTGTGGCAGATCGGTGGTGGGAGGTCTGGTGCATATGGTGGATGAGGCAAAAGATCGCAGACCAACTAGTTTAACCTTTGAATCACTGGTTGAACAGATGGCTCATGTCGTTGATTTGCTGAGCATCTTTCTCAGATGCAACAATGATTTGGGCAAGATTCTGAAAGCAGTAATGGATCAGACGAGCAGCAAACCATCAACAATGACCATGGCCTTTTCATGCTTTGTTTTGTGCAAGTTTTGCTCTGGAAAAAGTATTTTTGGAGTTTCTTCTCTGTCTAACTACCAAGCACGTCACAGCTGGTTGTTCTATACAATCCACTTTTCATCTCATAGTACAATCTAATCAGAAAAGAGCTCTATTGTTCATAAATTAAGAGAAGATGACAATGCAAAACTTTCCAATTTGCATCAAATACTGAGTGACTATTGGATGGTCCAAGCTGAGCTAGCTAGCAATATTCTATGAAGCCCTATGAACCATCCTCCATGACTGCTGTCACTTGGTCTTGTCAGCTCCTGATGCTCAACCACTATGCTTCCCGCCTTGAAGGCTCTCCTTTCATTGTAAAACATCTGAAGCCAGAATTGTATTATCTATTGTTAACAGTTCCTGGGCCAGAAAAATTGCTGATTATGTGAATTGTTGCCATTGCTTTATGACTTATTTTAAACTTAAGAAAGTCACTCAAATTTAGGTTGTTTTTTTTTTTTTTTTGGTCTAATATCATTTCAATAGTATAACAAAAATGACAAATAATAAGTTATTAGCAAAAAAAAAAAACCCTCAAAAAACAAACAAGCAAAACCCCCACATATTGAGAAATGTGCATTAAAGTGATGCATAATAGGTGTTGTTGAGATGATTCAGCAAGTAAAAGTTCTCATGGCTATGACTAGGGACCTGAGTTCAATCTCCAAGACGCACATGGTGAAAGGAGAGAACGAACTTCACAAAGATGTCCTCTGACTTACATGTGTGCATGCATACACACAGATGGACAGACATAAACATACTTGTGAATAAATAATTATTAAAAAGTATTCATAATAAACCATTTATTTAAGAATATATTTCAGTATCAAATAGCAAATTTCAACAATTCCAATTGCACTACCCTAATATTAAAACTCATTCAAGCATCTCAGGAGTTTAGAGGTATTTTTTGTTTTTATTTTCTTGGTGTAACATGCAAAAATGTGGCCCAGGCTAGCCTGCAACTCACTATGTAACCTAGTTATCCTCCTGCTTCAGACTTCCAAATGCTGAGATTACAGACATATACCAGCATACCTACTCTGAATTCTCCAGTTTTGGCAAGATAAGGGGTGTAACCAAATGAGCACTCCAAGAGGGCACCTTACCACAAGCCACTAGAGCCTTACCTGCCCTGAGTCTGTGACTGCTAGGCAATGCAGGGCTCCAACTGCCACATGCACAATCTTTTTCCCTCTCAGTCCTTCCACCACCTGTGGCTTGCGCACATGCACATCAGAGCCATGGCCCAGTCTGAAGTAGTCCCCTTTTCCCCTGAGAGGAAAGCAACAGTGTCATTACACGGTTACAGTTTGGCAATGCTATACAAGGAAACTTTCACTGCCATACATCTAGAAAGGAGCGAAAATGTCATACATAGGACTCAAGATCCTTGAACTCTAAAACTACATGCCATATCCAAATTAACTCATTAACTTGGCAGATAAGATCTTCCATGCTGTAATATGTCTTACAATAGCTCGGTTACTATAGATTTCATTGTTTAAAAAGAAACAAAAAACCAAAAAGACCCCCCCGAATAGACAGCACTGAAAACTCCCCTCCCAAGTGCTGTCTGGTATGTATTTCCAAGTTGCTAATTGCCTGACATGCCACCTAAGAACGGTCTGGGCACTCAATTCTTCACACTTTTTAAACAAAAACAGCTCTCTCGCTCTCTCGCTTTCTCTCTCTCACTCACACACACACACTCTCTTTCTCTCCCCCTCCCTCCCTTCCTCTCTCCCCCCCCCCACACAGAGAGAGAGAGAGAGAGAGAGAGAGAGAGAGAGAGAGAGAGAGAGAAGAAATTTTTCCAGGACCAATGAAGTGACAAGTCTATTTTGCCCTCCTTATTTCACACAGCTTCCAGTACAATGAAACACAGAACTTTTTTTTCAAACTTATTTAAAGCTCATGCAAACTGGTTTAAAACTTCTCTAGATTTCTTCACAAAAGCACTGTAAGATCTTTCTGTAATATCATCAGTAATCTCAATTCAATAATTCAATATAGATTTTTTCTATATAATGATGCCAAATGAGTAAGAAAGAACGTTTGACAAGCAGCCTTGGCTGTGCACAGAGCTTGCCACACATTCCACAGTTGGCAATAACACTGAGGAAGTTCACGTACCATGTCCACACCACTCCCGACTTGGTGAGTGCCAAGGAAAACTGAGCTCCACACTCAATCTGACATACCCCTTGGCCATTGAGTCTCTCAATGTTCTGGGGAATATTACAGCCTTCACTTCCTCCTCGGCCCAATTTTCCAAAATCACCATCACCCCAGGAAAACACCAAACCTAGGTTTAACACATAAATACCTTGGGTAAATAGTTCATACCATCCATACCCAGCCAGAAACCTACATCACAACCAGCTCTTACCTTCATCAGTCAGAGCCAATGTCTGTGCATCTCTGCTTCCACATGCAACCTGGATTACTCTGTGACCAAGAAGGACTTTTACCTACTCAATGACAAATTTAAAACAGAATGAAACATGGGAACTGAGAAAACAATTAAAGTCAATAATGTTCAAGTCTTTAAAAACCTAGACTTACGGCTTACCTCTGCTAGATATTATTTACAAGCAAGAACGTGTGAGCGCTCACCATTTTAGGCTTCAGCTGGGTTGTGTTATCCCCGTGCCCCAGTCGGCCGTACTCGCCAAGGCCCCAGGTGTACAGCTCCCCGCTGGATGTCAGGGCCGCGCTGTGAGAACTCCCACAGGCTATGTCCCTGATACGCTTGGTTTTCAGGGCCTCTATTAGCCTTGGCTTGTCACAGTTCCTAAGGTAAGAGGAAATTACACTCCTCATCAAACGAGTTTTCACAGAGGTGGCCAATCTTTGGTCAACTATATATATCACTCTACCTATCAAACCTTAAAAGAGAGTATGTAAAATCACAGTATACCCACCCAGGTTTTTTAAATTTTTAATATTTATTTTAATAAATAAATTATAAAATTAATTTTCTGCAAAATAACTATGAAAATACACTATTATTACTAGCTAACAGTTTCCTGTCAATGAGTGAGATGGAAGAAAGAAGCCTTACATTCTGCTAAAGTGTCCAAGTTTCCCATCATCACCTTCACCCCATGAAAACACTTTCCCATCCACGGTTAAGGCTGTAGCATGCCGGCCACCTGCAACATTCATACAGGGGAAGGTTGTCAAAGGTTTTTGTTGCCCATTCTGCTTATAATGTAGCATGTACTCAATTTTGTGTATGTGTTGACTAAATGAATAAACAGAAGTATCACCACAGTTATCATACAAGCTATCTAAGTCACATATACGTAAAATAAATGGACTTTTATTAAATTATAAATTGTTAAAAATATTTTACCTACAGAGAAGCAGCAAAATAATAATGACTGTTAATGGGGCTTCTGTTGCTTTTAGTATATAAGAAGTCAATACTTAGATAAAAAATAAAATGAGCATATTATAATTAGGCAGACTGTCATCACAAATAGCAATGTGCATCAGCAGTGGAACTATTTAAACCCACCATTTGAAAGCACATGCAGTTTATGCTCTTCCCAGACACTCTGAGTCCAATGATCTGCCTCAGGTTATAGGCATGAGCTCGAGCTATACAGTCAAAGCTGTACAAACTTTTGAGTGTCAGGGCAATGCAGCAAATGAGACTCCTGGTACCCAGCATTTACTTTCTACTCTTCATCCCCAACAGAAGGCCCCATATTATCAATGACAACAACAACTTCAACTCTAGAGAGGTGCTGCGTGGGGCTAGAGTATTATAGCCAGCTTCCCACAGAGAGAGGCCAGAAGAGCCAGGGTTCTTCACAGGCAGATGCCTTACAGATGGGCCCAGACCCTAACTCTAGAGCAGTGGTTCTTAACATTCCTAATGCTACTACCCTTTAATACAATTCTTCACAACCATAAAATTATTTTATTGCTACTTCATAACTGTAATTTTGCTGCTAAGTCATAATGTAAGTATCTTATAAGCAGAATATCTGACGTCACCCACCCCCAAGTGGTTGTGATCCACAGATTGAGAACCACTACCCTAGAGGTTAACAGAGTAGAAAAGTAGATTCTTGTTTTGCATAAGTTACTACCATTTAAATTGTCTGTTATACAGTGTTATATCATATCCTATCCAGTATGAACATGAAATGAACTTGGTATCTAGAGTTCAGTTCCACTCCTCAGGAATCTAGCATAGTGCTTCAGAAAAACATTCAGCAAAGCCAAAGCTGAAACTGAAGGACAGCAATGAACTCATTTGAAAACTATCTTTCTCATCATTGAAGATTCATAGGTACTTCAGGGAATTTTATGAAAGCCACTGACATCTACAGTAAAGTAATATGGTTAAGCAATAGAACTCTGTAGTTTCCGAGCTAAATCATACTGGGTCTAATCCAATCACACTATCTTTTATCCATCCACACACCTACAATGCCTCCAATGCTAGCTGCCAAAAGCCTTTATTAAGTACTAATAACTAAATCTTAGACCACCCAGGGATTTATAACATCCACTTTTTCTTCAAAGTAGTTAACCAAAAACCTTGAAAAACAACATAGGGACACTTCAGGAAGTTACTTAAGGGCCTTACTCACTTACTTGCAGGAGCAAAAGCTTATTAGGAACTGAACACTGGTGTACATACCTGAGTGAACTGCTACCTTCTTGACCACATAGCTGCTGAGGGCTGTAATCTGCCGAGGAATAGGAACTGTCCCACTAGACATACCCAGACCTAGTCGGCCATTTGTGGCTTCTCCACAAGAATACACCTTCCCTTCCACAGTCACTGCAAGAACAGTCAAAAGAAGTGTCACTTTTCAGAACATAAAAGCTATTGTTTTATGTGTGTCAAACATATTTTTTCCAGTATTAGAACTATCATACCTGCAAACAAGCTCTTAGAACCACCAGCAACCTGAACCACATTCAGGGCTGACAGAGTCTCAGAGAATGAAGGAACCTTTATCTAGAATAGGACATTTAAAACAAAGAAAGGAAAAAGACAATGTTTAAACTTTTTAAATCATAAGTAATCTTACCAGATACTATACAGAACAGCCGTTGGTTTCTGATTATCTTAGCCACAGGAGTCCTTAGCTCTTACATATACAAGCTAAAGATGAAAATATTTTAAAGATGAAAGAATACTATTAGATTTACTTAAAGTGGATTTGCAGGGCAGACACACAATTAGACAAGGAGCTGGGAGATGATTCAGTCCAGGGCTTGCCACACGGGCGTGGGGATTTGAGTTCAACCCCCTGAATCTATAATAAAAGAGCCAGGCGTGGTTTACAATCTCAGTGCTGAGGAAGAAATGCAGCTAGATCTTTGAAATTTGCTGGTCAGGCAGCCTAGCCCAATCAGTGAGTATGGTATGTGAAAAGACCCTGTCTCAAAAAAACAAAGCAAACGGTGCCTAAGGAATGGCACCAGAGGTTCACATCTAATGTCCATATGCACACAGACATCAAAAAGGAGCCAGTTATTGGTAACATCTGAATCCTCCAACAGAGACAGACATGAGAGTTCACAACTCCTTTCCACCTAGGTACCTGAGAACATTTCTGTACTAAAAGGTATAAAATGAAGTACATATGTTATGATTTGAACATAAAATACCACCCTCACCCCATACACACACAGGTTTGTGTGTTTGAACATTTAATCTCCAGCTTGTGGTACTCTTCTGGAAAACTGAAGATTCTGTAGCAGAAGGGAGCTGGATGGAGAACATGAAATACTTGGAAGCTGGCCTTGAGGAAACACAACTCTGTGGGTAGCCTTTTCTCTCTGCGTCCTGATCTTCTCAGATGTCAGCAAGCTACCACCACCATGCCTCCCCCACCATGACAGACTGTGTCCCTTTCAAATGTGGGCCCAAACAAATCTTTCTTTCCTTGAGTTGCTTCTTTGAGGTATTTTGTCACAGCAACAGGAAAGGTCAAACAATACACAATGTAAAGATAAAACAAAAGGGTAAAATGCACTTCAAGTCACTGCCTCATTCACTGTCTTTGATTTTGACTCACATCTCAGGTGCAAACAGGGTGTGGTGAGCAAAGGCAGACAAGAGATCTCTGTGAGTTTAAGGCCAGCCGAGTTTACAGAGCTAGTTCCTGGCCAGCCAGGGTTACATAGTGAGACCCTGTCTCAAATAGAAAAAGAAAAAAGAAAAAAAAAGAAATTATGTTTCTGTTTTGCATTGCAGATAGATGTGGTTTAAGTTAAAAGTCCTCTAAAAAAACCTTTATCATTTATTATGCAGGGATTTGTTTTACCAATTTGAATGGACTACAACCTGAAATGTGAACTAAAAAGAGCTCTGGCACAGATGAAACACCTAGATCCACCTGCCATTGCCCCCTTCAAAATGGGATCAGGATCCTTAGGACATCAATGCAATTTAAGGCTTCCCAAATAAAAATAAAAATTGGTTAAGTGTGAGCATGGAAGAAGTTCAAGATGAGTTCTAACAGTCTCTGCTTCTTGACACTACAGATGACAGAGGGGTATGACTAAAGGTATTATCACAGAATACTAAAAAGAGCAGATTTCATGAATTCAAATCTAGTTCAAATGTATTATTTGTTATAGTTTTTATTGTGGGGGAATCTTATCTTTTCTGTAAGTAAATACTTTGCAAATTAGCCTTCAACCCAATTATCTATGAAATGAAGTTCAAACATGGGAGTTGTCGTGCAGCTTCCCTTGGCCTCATGACTTATTAATAGGGAGTAAGTTTCTACCCACGAGCCACTCCACGATGACAAGTGTATACATCCAGGTGCGTTTTTACCACTTCTCTGTGCTCACAAAGCATCCTGTCCAGAAAAGGCTATTCTACATCAAATATCCAAAAGGCAAGTATCACAACTTATTCATCTTTGTACCACTATGGCATTTTTACTCATTATTGTCTAAGTATTTTATTGTACTGAAGGCAAGATATAGTTATAACCTACAGTTTTACCTATACATTGTTAAATCATTTCACATGTTTTAGTTTATACTCTAGTCTTTCAGATAGGCAGCATACAACTATATCTAAAGGACAGAGGCTTCTCACAAACTCAATTTGACAATGTTTTTGAAAATGAATTTCCTAAACCACATCTAGAAAGTACACCCTTAAAGAGTCTGACTCCTGCTGAGCCTCAGACAGAAGCAACAGTGAGCATTCGCATCAGCCACAGGGCATAAATACGTACCTTAGAGCCTTTAAGCCCACCAAGCTGGTCCTTGTCATTCAGTCCCCACACAAACACTTTGGTTCTTATTGTAGCTGTTGATTCCAGCCCTGGAGTCTTCTTTCTAATAAGACTAGACAAGAAAACAAAAGTAGAACCAAAGCTTATTCAACACAAAGCATTTAAAACACAAAAGAGCATCTCCATGTAATGAGCACATTTAGTCACTCTTAGGAACTCTTACTCGATTAGCTTTAACACAGTAAAACCCCCAATCTGTCTAAGGAGTAAGTGTTCCATGGGACCAGCATTTCTATAAACATAGGTGAAAATTGTAGATTATAACTCTATCTTCACTACAATAAACATTTATACATTACTTTGTTTTAGTTTTGTCTGTTTGTTTGTTTGTTTGTTTTTGAGATAGGATCTCATTATTTAGTCCTGTCTGGCATGAAATATGTAGTCCAGTCTAGCATGGTGGACTGTACTTTAAACTCAGAGAGATCTGCCTCCTGAGTGCTAGGATAATAGGTGTGCATTGCCATATCCAGTAACATGTAATCTTTTAATAGCAGAATTTATATTTTAGCCTTTTATTTTTGATAGAGAACATTCTGGTATCAAATCAATTGGTCATTCCTCCACCATAAGATTCTGTGAGACCAAACTCCTATGATCCAATGCATATCTGCTTACTTCTTCAACACAAGTAAATATTACAATGCTTCACTGGCTCAAGACAAGTCCTACTTGTCAACAGGGTACACAGTGAACAGAACCCAATAGGACCTGTGGAGCCATTGGGGCAAAGTCCTAACAGATTCTACCTAGAAGTATGCCTTGTGGCATTTGGGGGATGGGGTGGGAGACTGGGGGTGGGGGACTGGGCCTAGATATGTGTAAGGCCATTTTATTTCTCAAAGAAAAAATTAAAACATGATATTGGAGTTATTCTGATCTAGACACTTATCAGGCAATATACTACTTTCTTCCTTTATACCTGTTGTCTACAACACAAGCTAGAATGTCTGCCATCCTCTTATTCCTGAGTTGCTACCTTCTTTGCTGAACCCATCTCCTGACCTGTCCTTGATGGTGGGAAACGCAAATCAACATCAGCCACAGCACTAAATCTCAACTTGATAAAAGTCTCATAGTGCATAGGACAGTGTTAAGATTTTTCTCAGCTGGTATTTTGAGGCCAAGTGCTAAAAAAAAAAAAACACCCTGCCCCCCCTTTTTTTAACTTGTTTTCTGATCTATTTTAAAAGGAATGGAAGATTTTGTGTTCTTGAAACCACCCTTAATATAGACTTGTCTTTTATTTTTTAGGCATGTTATATAAGAATAAATATTTGCTTTAGGAGATCAAAACCCTTTAGTATGGGAATAAAATGTAGAAAAGCTGACTTAGCTGATAAAAGGCAAAGTAGAACAAATTAGTATACAAGGTACCAGATTATCATATAATAGATTTTTGGTCAAAATGTGGACAAGAGCTGACATTCAGAATATTCAATGAATAGTCATCATGTTAAGTACTAATCATCATCATTGTGGACACATGCAATTTGGGAGCTGGCTCTCAGACAAACGGCTTAGACTGCTAATTAATCCAGATGTTATTAGATAATTAATAGTATTATTTAGAAATTTAAAGATGCATTCAAACACCAATTTTCCTGATAGTGCATTCAACTATTTAAAAAAAAAAAAAAAAAAGTCATCACCAAGTCATGATTCCCTCACATATATAATAGATGTACTAATTAGACTTGCCCAATTAATTTCAGTGGCCACTAAATGAAATGCCATTAATCTATAATTCTCACATATACTGTAAATAAGCTAGTATATGCATATAGTATTTTATTTTCATCTTCTATGAAGAAGTTTTAAAATAAGGAAGGACGGCATCTAAATTCAGTACCACAGGTCCTGAAATAACCCGGCTCACCCACAGTTGCTGGCCCACTCATGACTAAGAGCATGTATTGAACAGTAACGCAGATGGAACTACTTTCTCTGTCTCCTTACATTACTGATAGTAACTCAGAGCAAAGTGTGCTGGAGCCAATGCCTATGGAAGGCTCCGGCTCTACTAGGAATTCAATACTATCTTAGCAATGTTGGACAAACAGGAGTATGTTTGACACATGCTTGTCTGAACAATTCCACATGCACAAATTCATCTACAAAAGCACAACCTGTAAGAAAAGTATATCTACAATGTTGCTGCTAGGAGTGCAAATGAGGCCTAAAGTAGCCCTTGTTCCATCTATGTCTTGGAATAAACATAGAAACAAATGAAGAATCAGTCGCCCCTGGCATATGCTACTTGATTACTTTTGCCTGCTCACCCTGCTTCATAAAACACTGACTTCCTGTTAGGGGCAACAGTCCGCTGTAGACCCTCAAGGCAGCACACACTCTCCTTTTCCCAGTTCTAAACTGATACAGATGAGACTGTCTGATTTCAGTTTTTATGGTCACCACAGGACTGACACACAGAAGATGCTCCACAGGCAAATGCTGAATGATAACTACAGTAATAATCATCACTATTAAGACATAAAGTCAAGACTAACAAGAAGTCGTAAGATTCCATAAAAAGTATACACAAGAACCTAAAGACAATCCAGGGACAGTTTTAAAACTGTCCATGTATTTAATGCCACTGAACTATATACTTAAAACTGTTGAAATGGAAGATTATGTTTAGTATATTCTACCATAATAAAGAAAAAGTAAAACATTTAAGTTAATAGTAAAATAACTGGCCATCAAATACCATGACGGTAGAAAAACATCCTTTTGCACATGGAGGGAAAGGAAGCTACAAGGATTTACACCAAAAGAGAGATATTTCAGGTTAAAAGAAAAAGTAAACTTTGTTTTCAATCCTCTCCCACGATTATGCTTTTGCAATGTGTATTTTTTTTTATTTTCTTGAAACCCCAACAAAATTTATCAAACACTCTCACAGTAGGCATTCACAGTAGGCATTCACAGTAGGCATTCACAGTAGGCGTTTACTCCTGTGAATGGGACAGAGTGTCAGTGAGCACAGTAGGGACTCTCACCTCCCAGTGCTGCCCTTGTCATCCTCCTCCTCCTCATTATCTGAAGCCAGAAAAGGAACTGCAGCCAAATCCTCCTCCTCAGCACGGATGCGTCCCAGCAGGATGAGACCATGGATTTTGCAGTCAATTCCTGAGCTCCTACACTGTTTTATTGCAATCTCGATGTACCTGTGATACTGGATGAGAAAACAATGAATACAAACATCTCAGACTGAAGAGACAGACAATGGAGAATGGGAGACCAGAAAGTACATTTGTTACTTCACATGTCTGGATAGAAGGCCAAGATAAAAGGCCACCAATGTCAAAGTAACAGAAAGAAGACAGAAAGTAGAAAGAAGGTGAGGTGATTTTTTTTTCCTACCCAGATAGAAGCCAGTTAACTCATCTGAGCACACCAAGGAGTATAGAGAGATGAACACTGCTGGGGAAGTGCCCGGAAGGGACTCCTAGCTCCCAGCAAAAGCATGAGAACTGCCAAAAGAGACAGGGTGGGTTATTGAAAATTCAAATTGGAGGCAGAATTTGAACTAGACATCAGCAAACCACACACTACAAAGAGGTGAAAGAATCTGAAATTGAACATTTCTAACACCTAAAATCCTCCTTCCCAGCCACTGCCTGGAGAGCAGGTGATCTCAGAGCTAGGCAGTAGGACTGTGGCAAGAATGCCACAGAGACTGAGCCAAGTCTGCCTGTCCACCTGTCAAGGAGGTATAAAGGATCCTGGGATTGAGAAATCCCATAAAACAAGTGAATCAGACCCAGGGAAGGGGCTACAAAATCTGGAACATGGTGCAGCATCAAAGGCAGGAGCACCAGACTCCAAGTTATAGTGTAGAGCTGTACAAGCACGTATGAGACTATGAAGCAACCCCACCCAGGCCATAAGCAAGGAGGGGGTGATACACAGGTTACATGGAGTTTATGGCGGCAGAATCTGGCAATGTACTGAAGCGCAGAACAAACCCAGGGACAAGCTCTCCCCAACCAGGTTCAAGAAGCACCAATGAGAATGTAATACCTTCTATTTTACTCTATATTGCTTTTAATCATTAACTTTTGATTTTTAGCATTCTATTTTATCTACATGCATCTTTTGTCATTTTTAATTTTAATTGTTTTTCCATATTTACATTCCTGAATCTTGAGTATCGCACTGGTGCACTGTAAGTTACACTGTGTGGCTCAGGCTCTTCGGTCCGCCCCGTGTTTGAAGCCCCTGACCTGTCTATGTACTCTCCTCTATACTTCACTCCATTTTCTTCCCACAGCTCCTTCATGAACTACTGAAATGCTGAGACTCTGAACTCCTATGTGTTTGTAACATGTCCTTCAACCTGTATACTAGTGTTCCTGTCCCAAAGTCTTATAGGGATACAAGTGAGAGACACAAAACTCACTCCAGCAGCTAACACTCGGACTACTGTCAAAGCATCATCACAACTGTTACTTCAGTCAGTTTTCCCCTGAACATAAATCCAAGTAAAGACAATCCACATGGACCACATGAAGTAAATGGAAAAGAAAAAAAAGAAAGAAAACAAAATCAACCGACAGACAGACAGACACAAACATGCTTGCACGTGCACACACAGACATCCCAAGTGACCCATAAAAAAATTCAAACCCCATAACACAGCGGTACAGCACAACTTCCCTACAAGCTAACATTTGTCAGAACTGGAAAACAAAGACAATGAGATGAAATGATAGAAAAAGATTTCTAAGTCTTAGTTTTTAAAAGTACCAATGACCAAATGAAGACTCAAAAATAAACTGAAAAGGAAATCAATTGTAGACCTACACAACAAAGTTATGAAATCAATTTGAAACTTACATAAGAGAATTAACAAACAAAGATGAAAGAATCAGTAACTTCAAGGAAAAATTTGAAAAGAAAATCAAGATTCCAAAAAGGAAAGAAAACAGGTATAAGATAAAACAAGGGGAAAAAAAATCAATCAATCAAGGCCCAGTAGAAAGATCATCAATACAATAGACACGGGAAGGCCACAGGAAGAGTGCATTCCAGGGTAGGGGCCATGGCAGTAACATACTCAACATGAGGGTCTCAAGGTGCTTGACCAAAACAACCAAAATGTAAGACTAATTCAAGATACCAAACTCCCACATATCACTCATGTAACTGAGATAAAATGAAATAGCTTAGACAAGGTACTCAATGAAATTTTAGCTGAGAAGGACTCAAACCTAGTGTAAGAAAGAGATGCAAAACCAGAAAGTGTTCAGAACACTTGAAAAAGAAAAGAAAAAAGAAGAGGACAGGAAAAGAAATCTGCACAGTATATCATAGTTAAGACATTTTTTAAAAATTAAACTAAGTAAAGAAGCAAAAGTAAAAGCTGTAAGGAAGAGACGACAATTTACCCCCACTAGGAAACATCAGAATAAAACCGGGCCTGTCATCACCAACCCTAAAAGCCAGGGAAACAGAAAATGATGTATTTCAATCCCTGAAAGTAAGTAACTGTCAACCACGATTACGATACCCATCAAGGCTATTCATTAACATTTACAGGGAAG
This sequence comes from Rhynchomys soricoides, assembly GCA_019843965.1. Classification (NCBI taxonomy): domain Eukaryota; kingdom Metazoa; phylum Chordata; class Mammalia; order Rodentia; family Muridae; genus Rhynchomys; species Rhynchomys soricoides. The sequence goes on along the minus strand of JADRCH010000120.1, from coordinate 453,071 downwards.
TAAGAACGCTTAAAGGCATGCACAAATAACAGTTCAATGACAATTAGGCCAATACTGCCAAAAAAAAAAAAAAAAAGCCAAGAGAATAATGTACACAGAGGAAGAAGGAAGTTTCACCCCAGAGAATATAAGAAAGAATACATATCATGAGAACAGAAGAAAGGGTGAGGGATGACAGCACATGACTCAGAAGGAATTCATCATGTCAGAATAGCAGAGCAACAAACTTTCAAAACTTCCAGCAGAGAAAGAAAAAATTATCAATAAACCAACCAACTAGTTCACCACCACCACCAAAACCATCAACCACAAAACTTTCTCAGTAATAACCACAAATGCAGATGGTCCTAACTAGCCAACTGGAAGATCTATATACCTCCTTGTGATAGAACTGTCAGCCTGACACAACCAAGAACCACCTAGGAAATGGGCCTGTGGGAGACTGTCTTGATTAGGTTAATTGAAGATGTGAGAACCCCTGCTCACTGAGACTGGCACCAATTCCTGACTGGGATATGGGCTATATAAATGAGGAGAGGAACTGAGCATGCACTCATTCATTCATTGCTCTAAATAGGTAGACTAAAGATGTGATGTGACCAACTGTCTTGGACTCTTGCCACTGTGACTTCCCTGAAATGATAGGATATTAAACTCAGCTGCAATGAACCCTTTCTCTTTATGTTGGTTTGTCAAAATATCTTATCACAGCAACCAGAAAAATAACCAAGACACTAACTCATTGAATGAAATGGCAAGATTCAACTATTTGTTGTCTCCAAAAACTAAATCAAAGGTTGGAAATCAACCTACCAACCAAATGGGAGTTGCAAACAAACTAGGAGGCACCGCACATCTAATAACAGTCTTCAAGCCACAACTACGCAGAAGAGATAAAGAGCACTACTACTACCTGGCCAGTAAGACGGCTCACGAGGTAAAGGCACCTGTCTCCACTTCTGACCACACATTTGATTTGAGTCAGCTCTCTCACAAGTTGTCCTCTGGCCTCCACATATGCACTAGACAGGTAGGTGGGTAGGTGGGTGGGTAGGTGGGTGGGTAGGTGGGTAGATAAGTTGTAATAAAAATTACAAAGATTTTTTTATAAAGTACAGAGGGCCACTATATGTTAGTAAAGGGAACAATTCATCAAGAGTACCTAACTATTATAAGTATTTAATATCCTAAATCTTGAGGCTCTAAATTCCATAAAACACTAAAAGGCATGAAAGGTTATACCAGTCATGACAAGATAATAGTGAGAAACTTCGATATACTATTCTCATATTAGATATAAGAGTAGATGAGCCAACCAAACTAAAAATTAAAAAAAAAAAAAATCAGAATTATACCATCCACTCTAGGTATGGTGGTTGCACACCATTAAGCCTGCAAGCAGTTATCTGGACTCTAGGCCAACCAGTTATACACAACAAGTTCCAGAGCAGTTGAGGTCTCATATTGAGTAGCGAGACCTTGTCTAAAACATGAAACAAACATCTTTTTCATCTACAGATCAACTGGATTTCATAGGTATCTATAGAATACTCTACCCATTCTCTAAAATCTGATCATCTTACAGGCCATAAAGCAATCAGAGAGACAGACACAGAGAGATAGAAATATTCCCTGAAGCTTACCTGAACACAATACAGAAACACCAGAAATCTACTCCAATGTGAACCTTAGAAAACACCCAAATAATTTATGATTAAACAATCAGTTTGAGTGACTCACTGAAGAAATGAGGGAGGAAAATGTCAAGTTCCTACAATGAGAGTACAATGTATCAGACAGGATAAGCCCAAGCAGTACTCCTAGAGGCATTTAGGGACAGATTCCCAAGTAATAACCCAATGATATACACCTCAAGGTTCTAAAAGAATAAAAACAAACTAAACCTGGTAAATAATAAATATTGGGGCAAAAGTCATTGAAACAGAAACTAAAAGAACAATAAAATACATAAAATCAGAGCTGGTTCTTATAGAATTGACAAATCCGTAGCCAAACTAACCAAAGAGATAATTTTAATTAATAGAAGTAGAGTTTAAAAAGTTGCTAAAACAGGCTCCAAAGAAACACACAAGATCATTAGAAAGATACTTTGAAAATGTATATTTCAAGTTTGGAAAAAAGAAAAAATAAATTCTCTAACAGTATATGACATACTAAAATTAAACCTAGAACATATAAATAAACAATTTAAACAAATCCATAGCATTCAAAAACACTGAAGCAATATTTAAGTATCTCTTTACAATGAAAAGCCCAGAACTGGATGAATAATAGGATGAATAATAGGAAACATTTAAAGAAAATCTGGTAATAATCAACATTTGTAAAAATATTTCACAAAACACAAAAGGGAAGGTACAGAATCAAACTCATTTCACTAAGCCAGTTATCATCTTGATATCAAAAACAAACAACCACAAATGAAATGATGGTCAATTTCCTATAAACAGATACAAAAATACCTTTGCAAATTAAGTTCAAAATCACATTAATAAGATAATATGTCATGATTAAGTTGGTTTCATTCCATACGTGGAAGGTTGGTTCCGTATATGTAAATCAATGTAATACAATCTTAATAAACTTAAGACAGAAATCACATAGTCATGTCAATAAATACAGAAAAGGCAGTTGACAGAGTTGAACTTATGATATATCTGGAGAAATTAGGAGTAAATGGAGCATACCCCTTTACAATAATACTGACTATTAAGCATGACAAATTTATAGCCAACATTGTATTAAATGGGGAAAAAAACTGACATCTGCCCTAAAAGCAGAGCAAGACAAGAGGACCTGCTTTCTCTAGTCTTATACAACATAGTATTCATCATCTCAGCTACAGCACGAAGTCAGGAGAGATAATAAAAGGATAAAAGCAACAGAGAGTAATTTGCAAATGGTAAAGATGTGGTATATCTAATAGAAAACTTGAAAATCTGATAAATGTTTTCACTAAAGTCACAGTACACAAAATAATAATACAAATATTATTAGCTTTTACTTATATGGCAATAATTAACTTGCTGAGAAAGAAACACAGGAAAAAAACCTGCATACAACAGGGTATTGAAAAAAAAAAATAAGAAGAAGAAAATCTGGAATAAACCTGAAAAAGCAAAGAAAAGGTAAGTATAAGAATGTTGAACAATGGAATACTACTCAGCTATTAAAAACAATGACTTCATGAAATTCCCAGGCAAATGGATGGAACTTGAAAATATCATTCTGAGCGAGGTAACTCAGTCACAAAAGAACAAACACGGTACCCAAGAGTCAGTTCACAGACCATATGAAGACTAAGAAGAAGGAAGACCAAAATGTGAATGCTTCAATGTTTCTTAGAAGGGTGAACAAAATACTCACAGGAGGAAATATGGAGACAAAGCGTGGAGTAGAGACTCAAGGAAAGGCCATCCAGAGACTGTCCTACCTGGGGATACATCCCATATACAGCCACCAAACCTGGACTTTATTGTGGATGCTGGAAAGTGCTTGCTAATGGAAGCCTGATAAGCTGTCTCCAGAGAGGCTCAGGCAGAGCCTGACAAATACAGAGATGGATGCTCGCAGCCAACCATTGGACTGAGTGTGGGGTCCCAGAGGGAGGAGTTGGAGAAGGGACTGAAGGAGCTGAGGGGGTTTGCAGCCCCATGGAGGGAGCAACCTTGTCAACTGCTCTGACCTCCCAATGCTCCCAGAGACTGTACCACCAACCAAAGAATACACATGGAGGGACCCTGGTGCTGGCCACATATGTGGCAGAGGAGGGCCTTGTTAGACATCAGCGGGAGGAGAGGCCTTTGGACCTGAGGGTGTTAGATGCCCCAGTGTAGGGGAATACTAGGGAGGGAAGACAGGAGTGGGTGGGTGGGGGAGCACCCTCACAGGGGCAGGGGAAGGAGGGATGGGATGGGGGGTTTCCAAAGGGGAAAACATGAAATGTATTTGAAATGTAAATAAAGTAAATATCCAAAAAAAAAAATTCTATTTAAAGATTTTTTTAAAAAAAGAAATGTAAAAGTAAACAAGGCACACAGTACATAGATGCCATCCTCCTTGACTAAGACATTAACAGGATACCCGCAATAGTATTATTGCTTTATGTCATGTGATCCTAGGATAGCTGGGATTTCATATTACTACATTTGTAAAAGTGAAGATAAGAGTGCTGTGCAGTTTACTTAGGTTACATGGTTAGTACACAGCACAGAACAATGGGAAGGCTTGTCTGACAGGCTCCATGTCCTACCACTCTGTGCAATCAGACGTCCTTGCTGGTAATAAAAGGAAGGCTCCTATAGACAGTGCTCAGGTGCACTGACCTAACTCAAGAGCCGCTGATCCCTATTAGCCAAAGCATATGTTGGTGTGTTCTTCATATTCTATGAAGCCTTTATCTGTGTGACCTCCATTAACATTCAATATTCTTGATGCAGACTGAAGGTACAGTGTGTTTTCTTTCTTTTAATTTCATTTAATTAAATGTTAGTTCTGATCACTTAAAAAGAAGAAGAGGAGGGAGGAGGGGGGAGGAGGAGGAGGAGGAGGAGGAGGAGGAGGAGGTGGTGGTGGTTAAAGACAGTATTTGGTGACTGAAAGATTCCCATGTGCCAGGACTGGCAGAGTTAATATTATAAAAACAGCTATGTTGCCAATAGCAATTAACAGATTCAATTTAATCTTCAAAATCGTAATATTAACGGAAGTAGGAAAAACTTAAAAATAATAAGTAAATACAAAAAAGAAAAAAAGCATGTGCAGCCAAAGCAATTCTAAGCAGAAAGAACACTGCCAGATGGATCACAATATGTGACCCCAAATCATTCTACAGAGCTACAGTGACAAAGACCACGTGGTACTGGCACAAAAACAAACATGCTGACAAATAAAACAAAATAGAGGACCCAGAAACAAACTCATACAGCTATTTTTCAAAGAAAGGTGTCAACACAAACACTGGAAAAGATACAACTTATTAAACGGTATTGACACAACTGGATGTCCACCTGAAGAAGGAAGAGACCCATTTCTCTCACTCTACACAAAACCTAAAGTGAATCAGAGAGTAACTAAAGAGCTGAAACCCTGAAGTTGCTAAAGGAAAGTGTAGAGAAGGCACTACATATAGGTAGATATACACAAGAGCTTTATGCACAGAGCACCAGTAGTGAACCAATAGACCCAAGTTAACAATGAGATTACATGGGGTTAAAGACGCTTCTGCACAGCAAAAGAGACCATGAGCAGAAAGAACAGCCTACAGCTTGACGGAAAGCTTTCTCAGAGCACTTCAGACTTTTCAAGAGACACAGTAAACTCAGATTCCATCTGCAAGTTATTTATTACCACCTCACAAGTTCAACAGGTGGACCACATGGTGCAACAACAAAAAAGCCATCTCAGCATCACAAATATCACCAGAAAATCTACCACTAAGGAAAAGATACTAAGTGTTGACAAATACTTGTGGATGCAAAGAGTAACCTCAATCAAATTTCTTAGAGTAGTAAGCATATGCACATATGCTTACTTACTACCAAAAACAGTAAAAATGTAATCAGTTTGGTTTCTTTCCTAGAGTAGTTGTATAAAATGAGATATTGAAATACGTAAATCATTTAAGAAGGAAAAAGTTGGGTTCTGTGCTAACTCATACAGTCACTTATGTCCTACATGAAATCACACAAAAAGGAACAGGGCTACTATAACTCACCTCTGCACAGTCACTTAGCAGGGGCACAGTGGTGTCGGTTTGGTTGATATTAATTGTCTTTAGTTCAATTAGGTTATTTAAAGAATTTCCACCTAGAACAAAAAAAAGAGTAAAGAAATCAAACAATCTTTATTAAAAGTAAGGAGATACTTCTTTTAAAGTAAATGAATTCAGTTACCTGATACCACAACTAGGGATGGCATGTAGCTACTGTCTGCTGGATCCACTATCATTTTTAATCTATGAACAAGAACATCTGGGAAAATCTCCAAACGAATCCAATGCTTTTTTAAAAGGGGAAGAAAGAAAAATTCTCAGTTACCAAAATTTAATTACATTTTTCTGCTAAAATACCGCTAAAGGCTAGTATGATGGCTCAGTGGGTAAAGGTACTTGTTGCTAAACCTGATGACCTGAATTCAGTCCCTAGACTGTAGACAGACAGACAGACAGACAAATAAATAAAGCCATTTTTTAAGTTAAATAAAATAGTATGGTGGAAGTGTGAACCTATGAGATTTTTTTAAAAATACAAAATGTAACTCGAAAATTTAACCTTACTCTAAAAAACAAGAACATCCCTGATGGGGATTTGATTTGTGCTTACATGGGAATACGCATGTCCACTGTGGGTCCCTGTCAATGGTCTGTGTTTTGACTGGTCAATAAAGAGGCAGCAGACAATGGCTGGGCAGGAGGACAGAGGCAGGACTTTTTGAATTCCCCAGCAAGAAACACAGGAAGGGGAAAAGGGGGATCCATCCATGAGAGGAGCATATGACTGACCACGCTGCAAAGGAGTAGGAGGATGAAATGGCGGAAAAGTAGGTGCAAAGGGAAAGCAGCCCCATTGGAGGGCTGCCCAGAAGGAACAGGGTAGCAAGCATAAAATGTAGATTGAGAATACTTGAGGTGAGGGTGTGATAGCTATGGGGAGGATTGGAGCGCCCTCCACTGAGCTAGGTAAGTCAGGTTAAATATAAAGGTTGCATGTCTTTCATTCAAGAATCCAGAGCTCTTGGGCAGGTGCAGAGCCGTGCCCTTACCCGCAGGGAGCATAGAGCCACCCTTTAAATATTTACTGTAACACATCCCTCCCCACCACATCCTAATTAGAGCAAGATCTCACTCCAAGCCCCATATATATTTAGACTTCTGGCTAGAGAAAAGTCCTTTTATACTGAGTAAGTCACAGAAACACTATAGGTGAGAAAAGTAATGCTCCCCACCTCCCTACCCAGTCTCACATATGCCCTGTGAGCACAGTTTGAATGCAATGCCCCAAACTCATTCGTATGCTAGAAAAATTTCTAACCAAAGTATAATAGGAACTAATACTTTGCATATGAAAATATAACAAAAAACACACAGTGAACCTTTTAGCAATTGGTCACTTAAAATCTCTTGTTCATACTGTTTAAAATCTAACAATACACAACACGCTACTCTGTAACTTTACATTATTTATGAACTGAACTAGAAAATGAGGGAGTATTAGCAAAGCTGCAGGTTCCTCAATTCATTGCAAAGGTCTAAAATCCACCTCCCAAACCAGAGTTTTTCCCGACACATCCCACCAAATATTACCTTTCCTTGCGACCCAGATGACTGCCAACAGGGCTCACTGCCATCAATGAGACGAGAAGCCTGGTTTACAGATGATGACACATTCAGGCTCTTCACCATTCGGGACCAGCTATCCAGTAGCATTCCAGGCTGACTGCTGTGACATCGTTTCAGCTGCTTTCCAGAACGGCCACAAAACACTGCCGACTGCCCTATGGCATGTGGTCAAACAGAAGGTAAATACTTATGGGACTGGTCAGAGCCCCCATGTTTGAGAAACTAAGAGGATTACACAGCAAGGAGCTTCTAACTATATTACTTTTAAAGTACCTTTAAATTAAAAGAGCTGGTTAATACCAAAAATGGCTTTTAAAGCCTGCCTGTGTCTGCCTTCCAAGTGCCGGGATTAATGCCTGGCTAGAAAACACTCTCATTAGACCTGCTCTTAGGACTGAGGAGTAGTTCTGTGGGAGAGTACTCGCCTAGCTTACAGAATGCCCCTGGATCCACAAGATAGAAATAAAAATTAAAATGCTTGTGTGAATGCAGAGCTAAATGTCAAATCTGTAAAGAATTTACACATCAATTAATGTTAAAATAAAATTTTCAGCTAGCCTTTCCCAACTAGAAGAACCAGACAAAACAAAGTAAATAAACCTCTGTCTGAAAGTATCAGAAGTAATCGGGTGGAAAAGAATTGCAAGGCCAGCATCTAAAGAAGGCTAGGGGTAAATGGAAGTGTGCCGAGGAGATAGCCTGGACCTGACAGGCCCCTCGGGTATCTGTCAGAGACAAACAAGGGAGCCGTGGCAACCACAGACACCAAGCTGCATTCAGGAAGCGTAAAGGAAGAGTAATCTCTGAAGTGAAGTTGGGTCACAGGCGTACTTTCTTTTCTTTTCACAGATTACAGTACAACATACAACTATGTCAATCAAGGACAGTTGACAAAAATGAGTTTGAAAGGGTATTTATCACGAAGGCCTGACAAAATAAATCTCTCTTCCCCCATTCTTTGGACAAAGTGAGTATGAGGCCCAAACTGATTCCAGAAACAATGTTTAATATACAAGGGCCAGGGGGCTGGTTGTTAAGCGCTGCTTTCTAAATGATTCAGGTTCACTTCCCAGCAGCTACACGGTGGCTCACAGCCATCTGTAACTCCAGTCACAGGGAATCTGATGACCTTTTCCGGCCTCCACAGGTATCAGGCATGCACACATGGTACACAGACATACTTGCAGCCAAAGTACCCATACATTTTTTTTTTTTCAAAATATAAAGTCCAGAACACAAAGATACATAAGGACTACATGAAAACATGATTAAGAACACCAGAAATGAATAAAAATAGACTACTCACAAAGACTGAAAAAAAAAAAAAACCAAGAAAGAAGATAAATGGAATAATACAATTAAAAATTTCATAAGTAGTTTACAACAGATGAGACTCCAATAAAGGGGTTCTAAAACATCTAGCATGAACTGAGGAGCAACAGTTCCCCCAAAAAAGAGTGAGACAAAAGCAAATACAGAGCCAAGAGCACCACTCCCCCCCTCCCCTAACACAAGAGAATGGAGCAAAATTGACATGAGCAAAAAGGTAGGACAGTTTTCTAGAACTAACCAAAACTACCAAGCGACAGAATTAAGAAGCCCTACCTACCCAATAATGATAAATATAAAAAGCATGTATCTATGCACATGTAAAATTTATGTGTTGATACAAAGATATTATTTCAAAATCAGATTAAGGGGGAACAATTGTAGGGATTAATGGCCCCACAATAGACTGCCAGCTGACTTCAGCAGAAAGACAACAAACCAAATTCTAATGGCACAGAATTTTAAAATGACGAAGGAAAATGCCCAGGAAAGATAATACTCAGAACTATAGAAAACAATGAACTTGATAGGACATGCCTAGAATCTTGGCACTGAGGAGCTAGAGGCAAGAGAAACAAGGTCAGGCTGCACTACACAGCGCGTTTAGGGCTAGCCTGCCTCCATGTAAACCATGCATACATGTTAGATCTAACAAGGCTTGCAAACGTACGGCACCCACACACACTGGTTTATTTCCTCACAACAGCAACACAAATTTCAGAAAGAAAATTAAAAAAATAACTTGAAGAGCAAATGCTTAGGAATAATTTTAGATAATAATGGCTTCTATAATGAAAATCAAAACAAAAACAAACAAACAAAAACTACAGTTAAGCAGGCCTTCACTGTTGGACATGACAGTCACCTCTAAAGCACTAATCTCCAGAAATTCAATACAAGAACGCTGAAACATTCTGGCAGCAGCTCTGAGGTACACAGCAAAGACTGTAAAACCAAGACACAGACTGGCACTTCCACAGAAGTGTTAAATGGCTACATCATTCACAACAGTCAAAGGGGGCAAAGACTCAAATACCCATGAATAAAATAAAATAAAAATAAAAGGGTAAAAACCCCTGGTATATGCATATAGTGGGGAATTGTAACTACCAACTAAGACACATTCTGATCCACACTACAACACAGATGAAGAACCCTAAAGACAGTGTGTAGGGAGTTGGTATGGTACAACTATGTACTTGATGCTAAATACTGGTCCCCAGATCTGGTCGCCCCGATGAGGACATCCTCACGAATACCAAATGATACTATGTAAACCTTGTTCCCCAAGTTATCCCTTACTGGTTAATAAAGTTGCTGACAGTCTAGGCTAGGCGGGAAAGAGGGAGAGACCAGAAGGACAGAGAGGAAGGAAGGAAGTTGGGAAGTTGCCATGGCATAGGCGGATCATGAGCACATGGTACTGAGGGCTTGCTTGATGGAAGAGGAGATGCCAGGGTGGAACACGGCATGTGATATCTCGGAGACGACCACAGGGAAGTAGACAAAATAGCTAAGGGGGTTGATATCTGCCCAGCTCTAGTACTTTTAAGCTTACTAAAAATCTAAAGGTTTCTGTGTGTTTTAAATGGGAACAATATGGTCTGAAGTGGGATAGTAGAAACCCTATTAAAAATGTAAAAATGACAGGGGGTATAACTTCCCCAGAACTATATTGACCACAACACAGTGTGGTAAACTAAGCCACAATCAGCAAAGGAAATATTTGACAGATCTGCCCACACAATTTATGTAAAGTACACAAATTCCTAGACACAGAAAGTAAGTTGACACAAATTAGAGTCATTGAGGAAGAAGGACAGTAAATTGAAAATAGTGCCTCCATTAGATTTATCTATAGACAAGTTCATAGTGCATTTTCTTAATCACTGATTGATGTGGGTGGGCCTAGGTACTGTGGAAGCTCCACCTCATCAGGTGGTCCTGGGTGCTAAGACAAAGGAGGCTGAGCAAGCCAGGGGTGGGAGCAAACCAGTAAGTAGCACTCCTCTATGGTTCTTGTTGTGGCTTGCCTGGATTATGGATTTGTAAATTGTAAGATTAAATAAACCCTTTCTTCTCCAAGTTGCTTTTGATCATGGTGTTATTTCACAGCAACAGAAATCCTAACTAAGATACCAGGAGATAGGGAAGAGAAGATGAGAAAGTTAAATGCTGATGTCTGTTTGGGTAGACACAAATGTTTTGGAAATACATAATAGCACCAGTTGTATAGGGCGATACACTGTAAATTTATAATGACAAATTCTGGGCTCTGTATACTTCAATAAAATTATGTACTACAAATGAAAACTCCATCAATTTCCACTGTATCCAACTAAACAAGCTCTCAGTTTCTGGAGAGAATTTTAACACTTCTTCATGGAAACTCAGACAAGCAAACCTTCCTACTCTAAAAGAAAGAAGTGGGGGTGGGGGATGGGCCAGCCTGCCCCTTCTCTCTACCTGTGCTCCTACAACCTTCACCACACAAGAACCTGAGAGCAGACGCCGGTAGTTACCTAACCACTGATACTTGATGAAGACACAAATAAGCATTCAGCTCTACCTGGTTCATTAATCCTGCCAAAAGTATGCCTGGTGTTGTGTTTTTTTGTCTTGAAACATGTTTCACAAAAATCAAAGTCATCACAGTTTCTGCATTTGAATCTGGATCCATTGATAGGAAAAGTCTGACAGCCATCACACCTGTTTTTAAAATGGATAAGAAACAATGAGGTCACTTTTAACTAATTTTAAAAGAAAACTCTTCCTCTCCAAAGAAATTTAACAATCACAAAATCATGAACTCACGTAACCCCGGGATGAATACTAGGCACCAACTCCATTTCTGACAGCAACCCAGTCCAGTGAGACTGCTGGGGGAAGTCCACAATGATGTCTTTCCCATTGGCACTGAAAGCTAGCACAGGACAGAAACTCCCTGAGGCTCCTTTAAAGTCAACATATACCTACAGTAAACTATTGCAGCTCTGTGATACTACGCTGTAGTTGTTCACATTTTATAAAGAGCGTTTCCTGAGAAGTACAAGGTAAGATACTTATGGATGAAATGGCAAACAAAATCATCAGCCAGCTCCAGGAGAAAACAGTGGCTTAACTGGTTGCAGCAAGAAGTAGTTTTAGATGCTTCGTTTAGTATACTATATACAGTCTTACTTTTATTCATGCTTATAATCTCCAAACTAGCAAGTTTTTAGTTATAAAAAGTCAAAAATTACACTTGCTGCCTTCATATATTAGGGAATAAAACCATATTAATAACTAATAACTGTCAACCTTTAAGAACAATCTTCTTTCAAACACTGACTTAGGAGCCACAATTGTTGTTTAACTTATCTTTGGTCAGTTAAGAATCTTTTGAGCAAAGAAAAATACTTATAAAAAGAAAGCCATTTGTTCTTGCGTAAGTTCTCTAACAATGGCCCTAACCACTGGGAAAGTACCAGTATTGTAGCATCAAATGTTTAAAGATAAAATAACCAGGAATGATGATACATGCCTATTTTCTCTTCGTACCAAAACCTGTCTTGTTTAACTTGGCTATTTTTTATGTCTGTTATTTCTGTACTTTACTGTATTTCTCAGACATAGTCATTAAACTTCTTATAGGCTATTTAAAATAAATAAATGCTAAATGTATACATAAACAAAAGGAAATTATGCTCTTTGAGACAGCATTTTTTGCTTGGATATTACCTTTCACAAGCCCCACACTTTGATGAGTTACAGATCCCCACTTGTATTTTGGTGTGGTAACAGAAGCTTTGACCCGTACTTTATCACCAATCTTGATGTGAGAAGAAGAACTCGGTGGAGGATAGCCTAAGGATTTCATTGGCAAATGCACAATGGTTAGTGTTTGTTCATTTTCTGGGAACTGTGCCTCTAAGAAATACAATATATTAACAAGGAGTGTGCTCACCTATAAGTTCAACATGAATATACCTAACCCAGTAAGTGCCCCCTTTCTGCTGCCAATCACACTGCACGTTAAGGTCATGTAATCCATCTCTATCAAGTTTGATGACTTTGCCCACATCACCGTCACATACTTCTTCGTATGTTCGACAGCATCTCACCATCATCCCCACCTAAAATTGAAATGCAAAGTCAAGTATACCAGAACAAGAGATGCAATGGCATTCTCTATTCTTCAGAAAAGATTTTAAGACCCAGAAATATGCTTAAAGTATTACGCTGGTTAGTTTGTCAACTTGACACAATTAGAGCCACCTAGGAAGAAGGAACTTGAAGGAACTGCCTCCATCAGGCTGGCCTGTGGGCATGTCTGTGAGTCATTTTCTTGACTAATGATTGCTGGGGGTGGAATCTAGTCAGTTGTAAGCAGTGCCATTCCTGGACAAGTGGTCTACACAAGTTGAGCAAGCCATGGGGAGCAAATCCAGTAAGCTGCATTTCTGCATGACCTCTGCATCAGCTCCTGTCCCCAGATTCTTGCCTTGAGTCACTGCCCTGACTTCCCTACTGGACAGGCTGTGACTAGGACATGTAACCAAATAATCCTTTTCCTTCCAGGTTGTTTTAGATTAGATGTTTTATCACAGTAACAGAAAGCAAACTAAGATAGGTAGCATTTAGATTAAGGGGATCCAAATGTCTCTGGGAAATACATATATGAGCCTGTATCATTTTCTGTCAGAAAACACTATAGCTACAGATTACAGTGTTCTCACAAAAGGACCCTCTGACAATCAAAAGGAGTAACAGCTCAAACACGTCCTACAGCTAATAAATTCATCATGGCGATCATAAGCAAACCAAAGCTTCTTGGTCACCTTTATAAGCAGCAGACCACCAATGCATCATTGTGAAAACTGAATAGATAAAACTCTTATATCACTGAAAACAATTATGGTGCTTGTTCTGTCTTTCCTACAAAAACTGTAATACAACTGGAATTGGTTAAAAAAGAAAAAAGAAATCCATCAAAGAAAACCTGAGCTGATAAATCCAAAAGTATTGAGTAAGTTAGAAAATCACCATCACACAGGCCTACAGTAGGTCTAGGTTTGCTAGACTTATTGTAGAACAAGCAAGATAAGGAGGCACCCAACAACACACACCCATCAATATAAAACCTAAAAAGCCTTCCAACTGAAGTCTCAGCATGAGTTTAGTTATTCTCCAGTCCTAATTCAGGCTCTACTTGAACCTTCCCAACGTAGATCTTACCACCATCCCAAGAGCAAGCTACCTTGCTGGTCTCTTCTTTCTCATGCCCACTGTATTCATGTTTTCTTCTTACTAAGATCTTACTAAGCCAGTCTGACTGTCTTCCACTCACAGGTTCCCCTAGGGCAGCGGCATCTGGCAACTCAACTACTGCTCAGTATACTGGAGATGTTCAAGTATTTGTCAGACAAAGCATGAACAAGGTTCATCCTAAGCAATGCCCACCTGAACGTTCTCTCTCACATACACAGCATAATCGTCATTACTCAGGAAATCAGCACGCTTCTTGTAAGTCTGGCTTTCAGTCACAACAGCACCAGCAGCCTAAATGACATAAACATATTTGAAAAAGTATTGAGAAATATACTTAAGACAGTGTTGGCTTGGCATGATGGCACACATCTTTAATTCCAGGAGAGACATGGATCTCTGTGGGTGACTGAGGATTTTCTGGTCTACACAGTTCCAGACCAGCCATAGCTAAATAATAAGACCCTATTGCAAAACAAAACAAAACAAAACAAAACACTAAATCTATAGTATAAACAAATGCAGTAGGAAATACTGTGTTTTCTTTATGAAAATCTTCCTACCTTCATATCAATAAAGCAGTATGCAAAATAAATTATTTGTAAAAAAAATTGTATATATTATGTCATATCATATATATCACATCATTATATATCATAGTGTTGTGCCTACATGTATGTATGGATGGATGGATGGATGTACGTATGTATACAACATCCATGCCTAGTGCCCAGAGAGAACAGATGAAATTATGTACAGTTGTAGGCCACCATGTGGGTTCTGAGAATGAAATCCAAGTTTCTGCAAGAACAACAAGTGCTCTTAACCACTTAGCCATCTATCCAGGCAAAATGAATCTTAACAGCTCTCAATATCCAAAGATTTCCAAGGCTTTAAAAATGAATTTTATAAAACAATTTTCTCAAGTCAGAAATCAGTATGTCAGACAAAATATGGTTTATTGTTTGCTTGGATGGCTGTCTTTAGAAGGGCTCTCACTATGTACCCCAGACTAGTCTCCAACTCTAAATCCTTATGCCTCGCTCTTCAAAGTGGTATTACAGCCATGCAGCGCCAAGCAGAGTGTAGTATTCCCATGCATCCAAGGCTAGCCTGAAACAGTCTTGAACTCATGATTTTCTTGTTATTGGGGCCCAGAAATGTTCATTTGTATTTTAACAGTATCTAACTACGTTCCTAAGGCCATCTTTGAACTCCCAGGGTCACTCAGTCCTCTTGCGTTCAGCCTCTAGGGCAACTGTGTCTACAAGAGACACAACCTTTCAGTGTTTTCAGCATCTTCTAAAAACTACTCATCATCACTAGATTTCTATACAATGGTCTATTTTAAAGCTGAGAGAAATTTTAATGGCGAAAATCCAATCATTATCTCAGTAGCAAAACAGGTAACTTTGTTATGTGCCTAGCAGAATTGTGGGTAAATCTAGAAACGTTCACAAGGGATGCATTGGTTCTTTTAAGAAATGGAAAGTAGTAACATTTAAGAATCATCAGATAAGACAGGCAGAACACATGGAAGCTACTGACCACTGGGTAAGGGGTATCATCCACATCCTCCACCACCTCCTCATCTGAATACTCATCAGACACTGTTTCTGTATCTGAGAATTCTGTAACCTGAACATCAGAGTGGTCTAGCAGCCATCCAACCAAGGCTTCCACACCTAAGAGCAAAAACAAAGCAAAAACATTCAGCTGCCATCAAGACTGAACGTTAAACCCAAACCCACAAGCAAGCCATACCAAGAAAAAGTCATACCAGGCAAACCAGATGCATTCCCAGAGGTGCCAGTGAGCGACTTCAGAGCAAACTCTATGTTTTTCCTAGGAAATCCCATTTCCATGAGCTGTACCACAATAGGCAGAGCAGGAGCTGGAGACTGCCTGTGCTTCTTTGCCCTGGCAAGATGGATGTGCTGTACAGACACTGGGGTTGTAGCCTCACTGGAGCTGCAGTCTTCACATCCTGGACTTGAAGGATGTGTGGATTCCACAGCCAAACACTGACAGAGGGCCAAAGCAGCAGCCTGGGCAGATAAGGAAGGATTGTAGACGTGTCCAATCTAATGTCTACCATCTAAGGAAATGTGAGTGACCAACATCTTCTATGAGCTGCATTACAGAAAGCCCAGATTCATGAGTGCATATCAAAATGAATTAATAAAACATACTAGAGACAGGAAAAGCTAGGTAAGAAAAGAAAGAGAATGGGTAGTCAAATAATGCTGCTGACTGCTTCAGTACAGAGTTAGTCAATTAGTCACTCACAATTAAGTATAGTGAATTAAAACTGTCAAGGTTAGACAATTGTACCTCAAGTTCCTGCTTATCAAATATTGCCTTCACAGGAGATGGCTGGGTGGCTGAGGATAGTAACTGCTGCAGGAGGATCATGGGAGGCTGTGGCCCTTCAGGTGACATATCCCCAAGGTCAGGGGATGCAGCTGCTCCATCATCTGAATTTGAAAGCACAATTTGAACATTCTAATTTTCAACAACTAACATCTCTACTAAAGGTAGTGCACTGGCCGCCTGTACCATACCTCATACAGCCAGGCATGAGAGTTCCACCCCACCCCTCCAACTTACAAATCTTGTAAGATGACAACTGCATTAACAGTTGGTGACTAGCAGACAGGCCCCACAGCCTTGTGTGGGTGTAAGACACCTGTATTCTCCTTTTATGACCTGCTTATTCATATCTCTTGTATATTTTTCTACTAAAGTATCTTCCTTTCTTTCAAATATATTTAAAACGTTTTTGTCTAAAAATAAGATACCTGTATGAAGAGTCCCAGTCCCCTGAACTGCTGGCTGAGACAGTATGTGCCTTAGTTTGTCCTGGTGGGAAAGCAGTGCCCGCCCTGCTTTCAGGATGTACAGCTTTAACTGCTGACTCCGCAGCAGGTCCAAGTCGACTTGTCCTATGGAACAAAGGAACCAAGTAAGAACCTCACACCCAGCTCAGTCTCTCTCCTTCACCAACCAGGCGATCTCTGCAACATGAAGGCAGTGACAAACCCTTCGAGAATAAACTGATCACCCACATCAGTGACACATTACTGTCATGGAGTGAACTCTTCTGATTCCTATGCCTTCTTCCTTCAAAGCTCTAGATATTCGTCCTAATGGGCTGAACAAAAGACTAGAACCACAATAAGCATTCAGTGTCATCATTAAATGTTTCCCAAATTATTGAAACTCCAAACAAACACAAGTAAAACATTTTCATATTTTCTTGCAATAATTCTATGAGGGATTCTCTCAGCTACATCTAGTGTAACTGAAGCCATTTCCCTAGAATGAGCTCTCTGGTCCAGTGACACAAAACCATGCCACATGTGTCTAATAGCAGACCAAGGAAACCCCCAAGATGGTCTGTGCAAGGGAAGAATAGCCTTCCCTAGCAGGGCATGGGGGAGGCCCTGGAGACAGCACACTAAGTGTAGGTTGAGAGAATAAAAATACCTAAATTTGGACCAACTGGCAGTTGTTTGTTCATCATGATGAGAAAAATGGTGGTAACTGCAAGAAAGTAGACTGAATTTGAGACAAACAATTGCTGCAGAATTAAAGGTGTTTACCATCCTAAGTGCTGGAGCAACAATAACAAACATGGAGAGGAAACTAGGGGGTCTGCTCAAAGAGCAGAGAGAATGACGTGGGGTTATGAGAGAGACTAGGGGGG